>BPLQ01015489.1:0-73591 GCA_021605075.1 Caerostris darwini
ATTTGATAATTATATTACCTCAACTATTAATTTTTTAGCAGAATAGAATTTCGCTACCTTTTTTATAAATATTAATTTGTCAAAACATTTATTGACTAATTAATTTTAAAATAAATCCACAATATAAAACGTTAATATCTTTGTAACGTTTTATAAAGAATGGTTTCAGAATATCAGATTTTTTATCGATCCCTAGGATAATGTCAAAAACGGATCGCCAGGATTTTCGCAATAAATTTATCACAAACCATTCTCTTGATTTTCATAGTTTTATAATATTTCTCATTTGAACCACTATTTAAATCAAGGTTTAAATAACGTAATTTATTACTAGAAACCTACCTGAATCCGAATACTTCCATAAATACTAGTGCTATCATTTTCACTAGGGAAATGCATTGGTGCTGGTTTATCCAGAAAGGCACAAGAGCGATTTTGAGAGGGTGTGTAAGAATCGAATTCGTCAGTTAAATAATCTGGAGGGAGTTTATCGGGATGCTTCGCTCACGAAAACGAATACGCGTAAATTCGAACTCATGTATTAATTTTCAAGGATATATTGTATAAAAACATTCAATGTCCCACGATTCTATATAGAACTAAAAACTAAGATGGAATAATAGTCCCCCCCTTCTCTCATATTTGGTGTCCTCGATAAGGAAATGAATTACCTCTGGGAATGTTCTTCTACCCCCTTTGCGGCCTGATAGACAATTATCTAGTTCTCTGGTATTTGTTACCACAGGCTTCTGATTCGAATCCTGGAAGTGGCATGCATATTTTTAGTAGTTCAGAATCCACGTTGAACTGTAGGTTCCGGTCTAATTAGCCTAAATGGTGCACAAAGTGACCGTAGAGAACACACCTAACTAAATCTACCCCTTTTATCCTTAGATTCTTATTGTACAATAAAATGGCATATCACAAAACCTCGACCAATCAGAAGCCGGTGTAAATGTGGTGGAAATCCGATTTTCAAACTTAAAATTAATTGTACTTTGCAAGATAATTGAACAATTATTTAATTATCTTTGCTTATCGTTCTGCCCTGTGTGGGCTGGATAACTATTATTATTGCAATGTGAGTTGCATAATACATTTTCTGCGGTATGCATTCGAATATTCTAGCTAGTGAACTGAGTCGCCACTGTGTTAGTCGTTACAAGTGTCATTTTCCACAATTTACATTGAAAGCCAGCCTAAATATTACATCCGTCATATGTTTGGATATAATTAAAAAAATGATATTACCCATTAAAATAAGAACCATAATTAGATTATTTATTTTAAATAATATAACATTCTACATTACATGATCTACAATATTTTTTTATTTTAATGCAACTAATATAATAATTATCTTTCTTCAACTATTATTTTGTTCAGGGAATAATTTGCTTCTTTTCTAAAAATATTAATTTATCAAATAACTTATTAATGATTTTAAATAAAATAGTTTTAAAATTAATCTTCAAACACTATATTTCAAAAAAATTGTAATGTGTTAAATAAGAATAGCATGAGAATATAAGATTTTTCATGGATTCCTACGATAATCTCAACTGTAGATCATCAGATTGTTAGCCAATTCATCACTAGCTATTCTTTTGTTTTTCGTAATTTAATGACCTTCGTCAACGACTTAATGCATTCATTTTAACTACTTACTTAATCGAATAATTGATTATTATAAACCTTCCTAAATTAATCAACCTCCTTACATTCGCTTTCAAACCTCATACATTCGAAAAGCTTTTCTTTCAATTAACTATAAAAGAAAGGCATCCATATATTTTTAAATATTTTGCAATAGAATCAATTTTACAAAATAGTGACTTCTTCACTAAGTACGCAAAATAGAAATGAAATGTATTTCATTTCATACTATTGTACTATGAAAGTATTTTCTGATTGAATTGATATTAACTTGAAACTGAAACGTGGAAAAAGACCTAATGAATTCAAAAATAAAGGCTAATGTTTGAGCTAAACAACGTCCTCTTATGAACATCGCAGGTGTATAAATAAAGGACTGTAGGGCAAGATCGAATGCAGTGTTTTTGTTAGCGTTTGAAGAGTGCTCAAAATTCCTCATAGTTATTACCTATTTTAATTTACAATAAAGAAGGGATTCTGTATATTTTTATTTTTGTAGTAGAGTCGGTTTTACGAAATCGGTTTTTTTGTATTGATTATCGGCTTAAAAATTACGACCGCGTATAACTTTGTGTATAAAAAAAGAGTTTACTTATTTTAAACATGATAATTTATTTTACAATATTAATTTTTAATATCTAATGCAACTAATTTGATATATAAATTACTTTTATTTTTTTAGCAGAAAATAATTTTCTCTCCTTTTACTATAGATATTAAATTATCAAAATGGTTATTGACTAATTAATTTTGAAATAAAACTACAGTATAAAATGTTAATGTCTTTGTAACGTTTTATAAAGAATGCCTCAGAAAATTAGATTTTTTATTGCTCCTTAGGTAATCTCAGCAATGGACCGTCAGAATTTTAGCAATAAATTCAGCACTAACCATTCTTTTGATTTTCACAGTTTTATAAACTTTCTCATTTGAACCTGTATTTAAATCACGACTTAAATAACATAACTAATTACTAGAATCCTGCCTAAATCCATCTACCTCGATACATACTAGTGCTATGGTCTTCACTAGTGGAATGGCTTCCTGTCAGTTTAACCAGAAACACAGATAGAGAATGGGGAATTTTAGAGGGTGTGCAAGACTCGAATTCGTCAATTAGACTATCTGGTGGGAGTTTATCGGGACGCTTCGCACAAAAAAACAAATACACGTAAACTCGAACTCATGTATGAATTTTCAAGGATATATAGTATAAATACATTCGATGTCTCACGTTTCCATATAGAACTAAAAACTAAGATGGAATGATAGTCCCCACTTCTCTCATATTTGGTATCTTGATATGGAAATGAATAATCTCTGGACACGTTCTTCAATCCCTTTTATTCGTTATATTCTTATTGCACAATAAAATCGGACATCGCAAAACTTGTCCTAACGGAACCCCCTGTAAATGAGGTGGACATATTCTAGTCATGGCCACATATATTAGAGTGAATGGCGCGTGAGATACTAATGCGCTATTGGCATGCCCTGCAGTCAGTGTATCCAGCCAGGAGGAGATGCAACGGTGATTTTGAGAGTGTGTGTTAGACGACATCGTCAATTAGACTATGTTGTGGAAATTTATACGGATGCCTCGAGTACAAAAACGAATACACGTAAATTTGAAATCATGTATGAATTTTCAGGGATATATTGTATAAATGCATTCAGAATATAACAAATTTCATCATAGAACTAAAAACCAAGACGAAATGATAGTTCCAACTTCTCTCAATCACGTGTCCTTGATAAGGAAATGAATTACCTCGGGGCAGGTACTTCTATCCCTGTTATCGTTAGATTCTTATTGTACAATAAATTCTAATATTGCGAAACCTCGACTTAGCAGAAGACCGTGTAAATGAGATGAAAAAGCGATTCTCTCCGATTTCACTGCCATCTTATATAGTGCAATTTCTGTTACTTGCATTCGAATGTTCTACTATTATTTTTTTAGAAAATAATTTCCCAGTTTTATAAAATATTAATTTATCAAATAACTTATTAATAATTTTAAATGAAATAGTTTTAAATTTAATCTTCATACACTATATTTCAAAACCATTGTAACGTATTAATAAGAATGGCTTCAGAATATATGATTTTTCATCGATACCTACGATAATACCAACTGTGGATCATCAGATTGATAGGCAATTCATCACTAGCCATTCTTTTTCTTTTCATAACTTAATGACCTCTGGAGTAGGAGCCTCCTCTTCTCTCATATTTGGTGTCCTTGATAAGGAAATGTATTACTTCTAGAGAAAGATTTGTTACCCCTATTGTATGACGGATGTAATATCTAGGCTGACATTTAATAAGAAGTGTGGAAAATGATTTCTGTAATGATTAACATAGTGAACACTCAGTTCTCTAGGTAGATTATTCTTATGCGTGCAGAAATTGCATTGAGCAACTCACGTTAGAATTGCAATAGTTGCCACACAGGGCATTGCGATCAGCAAAGAAAATTAGTTAATTGTTCAATTATCTCGCAAATTACAATGAATTTTAAGTTTGAAAATTGTATTTCCACAGCATATGCACGAGCTTCTGACATGCCTGCGTTTTGAACTATGAGATCTCATTGTACCTTAAGAATCTAATGATAATAGGGGTAAGATTTGATTCGGTTTGTCTCTCTAAAGTCACTTTGTGCACAATTTTGGCTAATTACGTCGGAATCTACAGTTTAAAGTGGATTCTGAACGACTACAAGCATTAATGCCCCCTCCAATCTTCGAACCTGAAGCCGGTGGTACGAAAGACCAGAGTCCAAGCCAATTTTCTATCAGGCCTTTATACTTTACAAGCTTTTTTTTACAGGTACTTTATAAGCTGACAATCAATACAAAAGCAATTACCATTTTGTAAAATGGATTCTATTGCAAAATATTTTAAAAATATACGGCTTCCTTTCTTTATAGTTAATTGAAAGAAAGGTTTTTATCGTCCTGTACAGTAATGCGGTTAAGAACGTTTACGTTCGGGAAAAGCGATCTAAGTTCAAATCTCGGTAGCATGTGTATTTAAGGATGTTGATTAATTTAAGAAATTTTATAATAATCAATTATGCTATTAAATAAGTAGTTTAAATCCGCTTTGAAATGGATGTTTTAAGTTGTTGACGAAGGTCATTAAATTATGAAAAACATAAGAATGGCTAGTGATGAATTTCCAATCAATCTGATGATCCACAGTTGGTGTTATCGTTGGGATCGATGAAAAATCATATATTCTGAAGCCATTCTTATTAATACGTTATAGCACTTTTGAAATATAGTGTTTGAAGCTAAATTTTAAAACTATTTCATTTAAAATTATTAATAAGTTATTTGATAAATTAATATTTTTAGAAAAGAGGCAAACAATTTTCTAAAAAAATAGTAGTTGAAGAAAGATAATTATCAAATTAATTGTATTAAAATAAAAATATGCAATATAGAACATTTTATATATTATTTAAAATCAATAACCTGAGTAATGTTCTTATTTTAATGAATAATATAATATTTTACGTATACCGAAACCCTCATTTAATAAAAGATGTGGATAATGTTTCCTGTAACGATTAACATAGGGGGTACTCAGTTCTCTAGGTAGGATATTCGAATGCAAGTAATAGAAATTGCACCTGTATCCTGATAAATTTCCACTAGATAGTCCAATTGACAATGTCGTCTGACAGACACTCTCAAAATTACGTTTGAGTCTCCTCCTTACTGGATAATCTGTCTGCAGGGTATGCCACTAGAGCGTTAGAACCTCATGCGCCCTACACTCTAAAATATATGGCCCTGTGTAGAATATATCCCCCTCAGGGGTTCTGGGGCAGGGATTCTCTGAGCAAAAGGTTTTTGCGATATAAGATTTTATTGTACAATAAAATCGGTATTCCTCGGTAATTTAGGGAGGTATATAGTAATGACTTATCCTATTAAATAAGTAGTTGAAATGCATGCATTAAGTCGTTGACGAAGGTCATTAAATCATGAAAAACAAAAGAATGGCTAGTGAATGTTCACTCATTCTGATGGTCCACAGTTGATATTATCGAAGGGATCGATGAAAAATCATATATTCTGAAGCCATTATTATTAACACGGTACAACGCTTTTAATAAATTTATATTTTTAGAAAAGAAGCAAATTATTCACTGAAAAAAATAATAGTTGAAGAAAGATAATTATCATATTAGTTGCATTAAAATAAAATAATATTGTAGATCATGTAACTTAGAACGTTATATTATTTAAAATAAATATACACAATGTTGTGCGGACGTAATTTTTATGGTGACAATCAATGCAAAAGCAATCACCATTTTGTGAAACTGATTTTATTGCAAAATATATAAAAATATACGGTTTCCTTTCTTTATAGTTAATTGAAAGAAAAGCCTTTCTCGTCCTGTACGGTCAAACGGTTAAGAACGTTTATGTTCGGGATACGCGATCTAAGTTTAAATCTCGGTAACATGTGTATTTAAGGCAATTGATTAATTTAGGAGTGTTTATAATAAGCAATTATGCTTTTATATAAATAGTTAAAGTCCGCCTTGAAAATGGATGTATTAAGTCTTTGATGAAGGTCGTTAATTAAGACTAAAATTTATTATATCCGGAATGCATTTATTCAATATATCTCTGAAAATTCATAGATGATTTAAAATTTACCTGAAGTCGTTTTTGTTGCCGAGGCATCCTGATAAATTTCCACCAGATAGTCTAATTGACGATGTCGTCTAATACACACTCTCAAAATCACCTTTGAGTCTAATCCTTACTGTATAAATTGAATGCAGGGCAGGCCACTAGCGCTTTAGAACCTCATGCGCCCTACACTCTAACATATATGGCCATGGGTAGAATATGTCCACCTCATTGACAGGGGGTTCTGTTAGGACAGTGTTTTGCGATATCACATTTTATTGTACAATCAGAATGTATCGATAACAGGGATTGAACAACGCTTTCAGAGTTTATTCAGTTCATTATCAAGATACGAAACATGAGAGAAGTGGGGACTATCATTACTTCTTAGTTTTTAGTTCTATATAGAAACGTGAGATATCGAATGATTTTATACAACATATCCATAAAAATTCATACATGCGTATGAGTTTACGCGTATTCTTTTTTTGCGTGCGAAACATCCCGATAAACTCCCACCAGATAATATAACTGATGAATTCGATTCTCACACACCCTCTCAAATTGCTCTGGTGTCACTTTCTCGATAAACTAACAGCAATGCATTTCCAAAGTGAAAATGATAGCACTAGTACTTATGGAAGTAGTCGGATTCAGGCAAGTTTCTAGTAATTAGTTATGTTATTTAAGCCTTAATTTAAATACTGGGTCAAATAAGAGAGATTATAAAACTACAAAAATCAAAAGAATGGTTAGTTACGAATTTTTTCTGACGATCCATTGCTGAGATTATTCTAGGGTATAGATAAAAATCTTATATTCTGAGACCATTCTTTATAAAACGTATTTTATATTGTGGATTTATTTTAAAATTAATCAGTCAATAAATGTGTTGATAAATTAATATTTATAAAAAAGATAGCGAGAACCTATTCTGCTAAAAAATTAATAGTTGAAGTAATATAATTATCAAATTAGTTGCATTAAAAGTTCCTAATTAATAATGTAAAACAAATTATAATTTTTTAAATAAGTAACCTAATTTATGCTCATATTTTTAGTGAATAAGATTAATAAATATTAATTTTTTATACCCAAAGTTATACGCGGTCTTAATTTTTAAGCTGACAAACAATAGAAAAGCAATTACCATTTTGTAAAATCGATTCTATTGCAAAATATTTTAAAATATACGGATTCCTTTCATTATAGTTAATTGAAAAAAAAGTTTTTCTCGTCCTGTACAGTCAAGCGGTTAATAACGTTTATGTTCGGGATAAGCGATCTAAGTTCAAATCTCGGTAGCATGTGTATTTAAGGAGGTTGAATTATTTAAAAAAGTGTATAGTAATCAATTATGCTATTAAATTATTAGTTTATATCCACTTTGAAATGGATGTATTAAGTTCTTGACGAAGGACTTTAAATTATGAAAAACGAAAGAATGGCTAGTGATGAATTTTCACTCATTCTGATGAACCGCAGTTGGTATTATCGTAGGGATCGATGAAAAATCCTATATTCTGAAGCCATTCTTATTAATATGTTACAACGTTTTTGAAATATTGTGTTTGAAGATTATTTTTGAAAATATTTCATTTAAAATTATTAATAAGTTGTTTGATAAATTAATATTCTTAGAAAAAAGGCAAATTATTTTCTAAAAAAATAATAGTTGAAGAAAGATACCTATCAAATTAGTTGTATTAAAATAAAAATATATAATGCAGATAAATTTATATATATTGTTTAAAATAAGTATCCTCTTTAATGTTTTTATTTTAATGAATAATTTAATTTTTTTACTTATATTCAAACATTACGGATGTTAGGTTGTTTTAATAAGAAATGTGGAAAATGATGCCTGTAATGATTACCATAGTGAACACTCAGTTCTCTAGGTAGATTATTCGTATGCATTCAGAAATCGCATTTAGCAACTCACGTTAGAATTGCAATGTCCACATAGGGCATTGCGATAAGCAAAGAAAATTAGATAATTGCTCAATTATCTTGCTAATTACCATGAATTTTAAGTTTGAAAATCGAATTTGCACTACATATGCACGAGCTTCTGACATGTCGGCGTTTTGAGATTTTATTGTACAATATGAATCTAATGATAATAGGGGTAGATTTAATTTGAATTGGTTTGTCACCCTAAAACATCTTTGTGCACAATTTAGTTTAATTAGATCGGGGCATACAGTGTAAAGGGGATTCTGAACAACTTCAAGCATTCATGCCCCCTCCAGGATTCGAAACATCGCGAATGTATTTATACAATATATCCTTCAAAATTCATACATGAGTTCGAATTTACGTGTATTCGTTTTTGTGTGCGAAACATCCAGATAAACTTCCACCAAATAGTCTAACTCACGAACTCCAGTCTTACATACCCTCTCAAAATCACCCTTGCGTCTCTATCTTACTGGATAAACTGAATATAAGGTAATCCACTAGTGCTCTAGATAGCACTAGTATTTATGGCAGTAGATGGATTCAGGCAGGTTTCTAGTAATTAATTATGTTATTAAAGCCGTGATTTAAATGTGGGTTCTAATGAAATTATAAAACTATAAATCTAATATTAAATACTTTTATAATAACATTATAAAACTATGAAAATCAAAAGAATGGTTAGTGAAAGATTAATTGCTAAAATCATGACGATCCATTTTTGAGATTAGCCTAGGGATCGATAAAAAAATCTCATATTCTGAAACCAATCTTTATAAAACGTTACAAAAACTTTAACATTTTATATTGTGGATTTATTTTAAAATTAATTAGTCAATAAATATTTTGATAAATTAATATTTATAAAAAAAATGTAACGAAAATCTATTCTGCTAAAAAAATTAATAGTTGAATATTAGATATTACCCATTAATAATGTAAATCAAACTATCATGTCTAAAATAAGTAAACTAATTTATGCTCATATTTTTAGTGAATAAGATATTTAAATTTTAATTTTTTATACACAAAGATATGGACGGACATAATTTTTATGCTGACACTCCATACAAATGCAATCACCATTTTGTAAAACTACCTCTGATGCAAAATATTTAAAAATATACGGATTCCTTTCTTTATAGTTAATTGAAAGAAAGGCTTTTACCGTCCTGTATAGTCAAGCGGTTAGTAACGTTCATGTTAGGGATAGGTGATCTAAGTTCCAATCTCGGTAGCATGGGTGTTTAGGGAGGTTGACTAATTTAGGAAGGTTTATAATGATCCATTATGTCATTAAATAAGTAGTTGAAATCCACTTGGAAATGAATGCATTAAGTCGTTGACGAAGGACATTAAATTATAAAAAACAAAAGAATGGCTAGTGATGAATTTCTCAGCTTTCTGATGATCCTCAGTTGGCATTATCGTAGGGATCGATGAAAAAACATATATTCTGAAGCCGTTCTTATTAATATGTTACAATGTTTTTGAAATATAGTGTTTGATAATAAATTTTAAAGCTATTTCATTTAAAATTATTAAAAAAGTTTGATAAATTATTATTTTTAGAAAATAATAGTAAATAATAATAGTAAAAAATAATAGTTGAAGGAAGGTAATTATCAAATTAATTGTAGTAAAATAAAAATATATAATGTAGAACATTTTATATATTATTTAAAATAAATACCCTCTGTAACGTTCTTATATTAATGAATAATATAATTTTTTACTTATACCGCAACACTGTCATTTAATAAAAAATGTGGATAATGTTGCCTGTAACGTTTAACATAGGGCTGGGACTCAGTTTCTCTACGTAGAATATTCGAATGCAAGTAACAGAAATTGACCTATTAAACTCACATTTAGAATACTAATAATTTTCCAGCCAACACAATGCATTGTGACAAGCAAGGAAATTATATAACCGTTGATTGAAGAATTATCTTGAAAATTTCAATGAATTTCTTGTTTTAGAATCGGTTGTCCACCTGGTTTACACGGGCTTCTGATAAGTCTAGGTTTTCCAATATGAGATTTTATTGTACAATAAGAATCTAAATATAACAGGGATAGAAGTACCTTCCCAGAGGTGATATGAGAGCGAGGACACGAAATATGAGAGCAGTAGGGACTATCATTCCATCTGAGTTTTTAGCTCTATAATGAAACGTGAGACATCGCGAATGCATTTATACAATATATTCTTGAAAAATCATACATTAGTTCTAATTTCAGTGTATTCGTTTTTGTGTGCGAAGCATCCCCATAAACTGCCACCAGATAGTCTTACTGACAATGTTTTACATACCTTCTAAAAATCACCCTTGTGTCTCTATCTTTCCGGATAAACTGCATGTTAGGAATTCCACTAGTACACTTGATAGAACTAGTATTTATGGCGGTAGAGGGATTCGGCCAGGTTTCAAGTAATTAATTATGTTATTAAAGCCGCGATTTAAATATGGGTTCAAATGATAAGAGTTATAAAACTATGAAAATCAAAAGAATGGCTAGTGATAAATTTATTGCGAAAATCCTGACGATCCATTTTTGACATTATCCTAGGGATCGAAAAAAAAATCTTATATTCTGAGACCATTCTTTATAAAACGTTACAAAATATTAACATTTCATATTGTGGATTTATTTTAAAATTAATTAGTCAATAAATGTTTTGATAAATTAATATTTATGAAAAAGGCAGCGAAAATCTATTCTGCTAAAAACCTAATAATTGAGGTAATATAATCATCAAATTAGTTGCATTAGAAATTCCCAATTAATAACATGAAACAAAGTATCATGTTTATTATAAGTAAACTATATTATTAAAATGAGTAACTATATGTTTAAAATAAGTAACCTAATTTATGCTAATATTTTTAGTGAAGAAGATTAATAAACTTTAATTATTTATGCACAATGTTGTGCGGACGTAATTTTTATGGTGACAATCCATACAAAAGCAATCACCATTTTGTGAAACTGATTTTATTGCAAAATATATAAAAATATACGGATTCCTTTCTTTATAGTTAATTAAAAGAAATGCTATTCTCGTCCTGTACAACCAAGTGGTTAAGAACGTTTATGTTCGGGATAAGCGATCTACGTTCAAATCTCGGTAACATGTGGATTTAAGGAGGTTGATTTATTTAGGAGTGTTTATAATAAGCAATTATGCTATTAAATAAGTAGTTAAAATCCGCTTTGTAATGGTTGTATTAAGTCTTTGATGAATGTCATTAAATTATGAAAAACGAATGAATGGATAGTGAGGAATTGCACATCAATCCGATGATCCACAATTGGAATTATCGTAGGGATTAATGAAAAATCATATATTCTGAACCCATTATAATTAATATGTTACTACTATTTTTAAATATAGTGTTTGCAGATTAATTTCAAAACTATTTCCTTTACTTTCTAAAAAAATAATAGTTGAAGAAAGATAATTATCAAATTAATTGTTTTAAAATAAAAAAATAATGTACAACATGTTATGTGGAATGTTCTATTATTTGAAATAAATGACCTAATTATGGTTCTCATTTGAATGAGTAACATCATTTTTATAATTGTATGCAAACATATGACGGATGTAATATATAGGCTGGCATTCAATGTGAAATGTGGATAATGACATCTGTAACGATTAACACAGTGACGAGTCATTTCTCTAAATAATATATTGGAATAAATATTGGAATGCATATTGCAGAAATTGTATTATGCAACTCACGTCACAATAGTAATAGTAATTTTTTTGAAATATAGGGTTTGAAGATTAATTTTAAAACTATTTCAGTTAGAATTATTAATAATAAATTTGATAAATTAATATTTTTAGAAAAGAGGCAACTTATTTTCTAAAAAAATAATAGCTGAAGAAAGATAATTATCAAAATAGTTGTATTAAAATAAAAATTTATAATATAGAACGTTTTATATAATATTTAAAATAAAAAACCTCTGTAATGTTTTTGTTTTAATGAATAATATCATTTTTTACTTATACCGAAACATTTCGAATGCAAGTAACAGAAATTGCACTATACTACTTACTTTTAGAATAGTAATATTTATCCAGCCAACACAGGGCATGATGACAAGCAAAGAATTACAGAAACATTGATTGAACAATTATCTTGGAAATTTCAATGAATTTCATGTTTGAGAATCGATTTTCCACCTCATTTACTCGGGCTTCTGATAAGTCGAGGTTTGCAATATGATAATTTATTGTACATTTAAAATCTAACGATAACAGAGATAGAAGTACCTTCCCAAAAGAAATTCACTTCCCTTATCAAGGACACGTGATTGAGAGAAGTTGGGACTATCATTTCATCTTGGGTTTTAGTTCTATGAGGAAATTTGTTATATTCTGAATTATTTATACAATATATCCCTTAAAATTCATAGATGATTTCACATTTACGTGTATTGGTTTTTGTGCGCTAGGCATCCTGATAATTTTCCAATAGATATTCACGATGTCGTGTAACACACTCTCAAAATCACCGTTGAATCTCCTCCTTACTGGATAAACTGGCTGCAGGGCATGCTACTAGGGCATTAGTACGTCATGCGCCCGACACTCTAAGATATATGGCCATGTGTAGAATATGTCCACCTCATTTTCAGGGGGTTTTGTTAGCACCAGGTTCTGCGATATCCGATTTTATTGTGCAATAAGAATCTAACGAATAACAGGGAGTGAAGAACGTTTCCTGAGGTTATTCATTTCATAATCTAAATACAATATATGAGGGAATTTGGACTATTATTCCATCTTAGTTTTTAGTTCTATATCAAAACGTGAGACATCGAATGTATTTATACAATATATCGTTGAAAATTCGTACATGAGATGCGTCCCGATAAAATCACACCAGATAGTCTAACTGACGAATTCGATTCTCACACACCCTCTCAAAATCGGTCTTGTGTCTCTTTCTGGATAAATTAACAGCAATGCATTCCCCTAGTGAAAATGATTGTACTAGTATTTATGGAGGTAGACAGATTCATGCAGGTTTCTAGTAATTAGTTATGTTATTTAAGCCGTGATTTCAATACCGGTTCAAATTATAAATATTATAAAACTACGAAAATCAAAAGAATGGTTAGTCATGAATTTGTTGATAAATTTATGACGATCCATTGTTGAGATTAACCTAGGGTAGATAAAAAATCTTATATTCTGAGACCTTTCTTTATGAAACGTTGCAAAACTTTAACATTTTAAATTGAGGATTTAATTTAAAATTAATCAGTCAATAATGTTTTGACAAATTAATATTTATAAAAAAGGTTCGAAAATCTATTGTGCAAAAAAATTAATAGTTGCAGTAATATCATTATCAAATTAGTTGCATTAGAAATTCCGAATTAGTAATGTAAAACAAATTATCACATTTAAATAAGTAACGTAATTTTTGCTCATATTTTTAGGGAATAAGATTAATAAATTTTAATTTTTTATACACTAACTTATACGTGGTCGTACGTTTTAAGTTGACAATTAATACAAATGCAATTACCATTTTGTAAAATTGATTCTATTACAAAATATTGAAAAATATACGGATTCCTTTCTTTATAGTTAATTGAAAGATAGGCTTTTTTTCCGTCGTGTACAGTCAAGTGGTTAATAGCGTTTGTGTTCGGGATAAGCAATTTGAGTTCAAATCTCGGTAGCAAGTGTATTTAAGGAGGTTGATTAATTTAAGAAAATTTATAATAATCAATGATGCTATTAAATAAGTAGTTTAAATCCACTGTCAAATGTATGTAGGAAGTTGTTGTCGAAGATCATTAAATTATGAAAAACAAAAGAAGGGCTAGTGATGAATTTACCGGCTTGCTGATGATCCATAGTTGATATTATCATAGGGATCGATGAAAAATCATATATTCTGAAGCCTTTCTTATTAATACGTTACAATGTTTTTGAAATATAGTGTTTGAAGATTAATTTTAAAACTATTTCATTTAAAATTATTAATAAGTTATTTGATAAATTAATATTTTTAGAAAAGCGGCAAATTATTTTCTAAAAAAATAATAGTTCAAGAAAGATAATTATCTAATTAATCGTATTAAAATAAAACATCTTATATATAATTTCAAATAAATAACCTCTGTAATGTTCTTATTTTAATAAATAATATAATTTTTTACTTATACCCAAACACTGTCATTTAATAAAAAATGTGGATATTATTGCCTGTAACGATTGACATAGGGGGCACTCAGATCTCTAGGTAGAATATTCGAATGCAAGTAACAGAAATTGCCCTATGCAACTCACTTTTCGAATAGTAATAGTTATAAAGCCAACACAGGGCATGATGACAAGCATAGGTAATTACAGAAACGTTGATCAAACAATTATCTTGCAAATTTTAATGAATTTCATGTTTGAGAATTGGTTTTCCACCTCATTTACCCGGGCTTCTGATAAGTCGAGGTTTTGCAATATGATATTTTTTGGACAATAAGATTCTAACAGGGATAGAATACCTTCCTAGAAATAATTCATTTCCTTATAAAGGCCACGTGATTGAGAGAAGTTAGAACTATCATTTAGTCTTGGTTTTTAGTTTTATGGGGAAATTTACTATATCCTAAATTTATTTATACAATATGTCCCTGAAAATTCATAGATGATTTCAAATTTACGTGTATTCGTTTTTGTCCGCGAGGCATCCTGATAAATTTCCACGAGATAGTCTAACTGACGAATTTGATTCTCACACACCCTCTGAAAATCTCTGTAGTGTCTGCTATTTATTGCTAAAATTCTGACGATCCATCGCTGAGATTAACGTAGGGATCGATAAAAAATTTTATATTCTGAGATCATTCTTTATAAAACGTTGCAAAACTTTAACATTTTATATTGTGCATTTATATTAAAATTAATCAGACAATAAATGTTTTGATAAATTAATATTTATAAAAAAGGTAACGAAAATCTATTCTGCTAAAAAATTAATAGTTGAAGTAATATAATTGTCAAATTAGTGGCATTAGATATTCCCAATTAATAATGTAAAACAAATTGTAATGTTTAAAATTAGTAACCTAATATATGCTCATTTTTAGTGAATAAGATTAGTAAATGTTAATACGTGGTCGTAATTTTTAAGCTGACAATCAATACAAAAGAAATTACCATTTTGTAAAATTAATTCTATTGCAAAATATTGAATAATATACGGATTCCTTTCTTTATAGTTAATTGAAAGAAAGGCCTATCACGTCCTCTACAGTCAAGTGGTTAATAGCGTCTATATTCAGGATATGCGATCTAAGTTCAAATTTCGGTAGCATGTGTATTTGAGGAGGTTGTTTAATTTAAGAACATTTATAACATTCAATTATGCTATTAAGTAAGTAATTGAAATGAATGCATTAAGTCGTGACGAAGGACATTAAAATGTGAAAAACCAAAAAATGGCTAGTGATGAATTTAACGGCTTGCGGATGATCCACAGTTGATATTATCGTAGGGATCGATGAAAAATCAGATATTCTGAAGCCATTCTAATTAATACGTTGAATTTTTTTTAAATGTAGTATTTGAGGATTAATTTTAAAACTATTTCATTTAAAATTATTAATAAGTTAATTAATATTTTTAGAAAAGAGTCAAATTATTTTGTAAAAAAATAATTGTTGAAGAGAGATAATTATCAAATTAATTGTATTAAAATAAAAATATATAATGTAGAACGTCTTATATATAATTTGAAATAAATAACCTCTGTAATGTACTTATTTTAATGAATAATATAATTTTTTACTTTTACCCAAACACTGACATTTAATAAAAAATGTGGATAATATTGCCTGTAACGATTAACATAGAGGGCACTCAGTCCTCTAGGTAGAATATTCGATTTACTTTTAGAATTGTAACAGTTATTCAGCCAACACAGGGCATGACGACAAGCAAAGGAATTACAGAAACGTTGATTGAACAATTATCTTGCAAATTTTAGTAAATTTCATGTTTGAGAATTGGTTTTCCACGTCATTTACCCGGGCTTCTGATAAGTCGAGGTTTTGCAATATGAGATTTTTTGGACAATAAGATTCTAACAGGGATAGAATACCTTCCTAGAAATAATTCATTTCCCTATAAAGGCCACGTGATTGAGAGAAGTTAGAAATATCATTTAGTCTTGGTTTTTAGTTTTATGGGGAAATTTACTATATCCTAAATGTATTTATACAATATGTCCCTGAAAATTCATAGATGATTTCAAATTTACGTGTATTCGTTTTTGTCCGCGAGGCATCCTGATAAATTGCCACAAGATATCTAACTGACGAATTTGATTCTCACACACCCTCTGAAAGTCTCTGTGGTGTCTGCTACTTATTGCTAAGATTCTGACTATCCATCGGTGAGATTAACCTAGGAATCGATAAAAAATCTTATATTCTGAGACCATTCTTTATAAAACGTTGCAAAACTTTAACATTTTATATGGTGGATTTATTTCAAAATTAATTAATCAATAAATATTTTGGTAATTTAATATATATAGTAATGGTAGTGAAAATTTTGTTCTGCTAAAAAATTAATAGCTGAAGTAATATAGTATACGCGGCCGTAATTTTTAAGCCGACAATCAATACTAAAACAATTACCATTTTGTAAAGCCGACTCCTCTACACAAAATAAAATCATATACGGAATACCTTCTTTATTGTAAATTGAAATTGGTAATAGCTATGAGGAATTATGAACAAACTTCAATCGCTAACAAAAACAATGCATTCTACCTTGCTGCACAATCCTTTATTGGTACACCTGCGATGTTAATGAAAGGGCGTTGTTTAGCACAAACCTGAGCCTTTATTTTTGAATTCATTAGGTCATATCCACGTTTTAGTTTCAAGTTAATATCAATTCATTGAAAAAATACTTTCATAGTACAATAGTAAGAAATGAAATACATTTCATTTCTATTTTGTGTACGTAGTGAAGCAGTCACTATTTTGTGAAATTGATTCTATTGTAAAATATTAAAAATATATATGGATTCCTTTCTTCATAGTTAATTGAAAGAAAGAATTTTCTCGTTCAAGCAGTTAATAACGTTTAAATTGGAGATATGCGATCTGAGTTCAACTCTCGGTAGCATGTGTGTTTAAGGAGTTGATGTTATATATATATAATTGTGTGTTATATATATATAACATATATGTATAACTTATACATTTGTGTTATATATATATATATAATCCAGAATATGTTATATTATTTAAAATTAATAACCTCTGTAATGTTCTTGTTTTATTGAATAATATCATTTTTTACTTATACCCAAACACTGTCATTTAATAAAAAATATGGATAATATTGCATATGGATAATATAACATAGGGGGCACTCAGTTCTCTAGGTAGAATATTCGAATGCAAGTAACATAAATTGCCTTATGCAACTCCCTTTTAGAATAGTGATAGTTGTCCAACCAACACAGACCATGGTGACAAACAAAGGAATCACAGAAACATTTATTGAACAAGCGTTTATTGCAAATTACAAAGAATGTTATGTTTGAAAATCGGATTTCCACCACATTTACACGGGTTTCTGATATTTCGAGTTTTGTGATATGAAATTTTATTGTGCACTAAGAATCTAACGTTAAAAGGGATAGAAGAACATTCCCAGATGTAATTCATTTCCTTATCAAGGATAACAAATATGAGAGAATTTGGGACTATCATTCCATCTTATTTCTATGAAGAGACGTGGGACATATTGTAATAATACAATATATCCCTTAAATTTCGTGTATCTACATGTATATGCGTGGGGCCTGAATGGCCGAGTGGCTAGTGCTTTGGCGCTCGGTGCCACAGGTTTCAGGTTCGAGTCCCGGTGGTGCCATGGATGTTTGTAGTGGTTCCGAATCCACTTTAAACCGTAGGTTCCGGTCTAATAGGACCGTAGAGAGTTTCGGGGGCATTGTTACTCTGCGTCCGTGGTTTATCTTCAAGTTACACGCGCACCCTGGGTAGTGTTAAGTGAGTAACGTCTGTGCAGCGCTTGCTTTAAGGCATCCAAGACCAGGCCGTCTAATTTTTTGCCAGCTGCATTAGAAAAAAAACGTGTATATACGTGTATCCGTATTTGTGTACGAGTATTTACCTGCATATACGTGTATCTGTATTTGTGTACGAGTATTTACCTGCATATACGTGTATCCGTATTTGTGTACGAGACATCACAAGAGATTCTTACCACATAGTCAAACTGACGATGTCTAGTCTTACACACCCTCTCAAAGTCTCCCTTGCGTCTTTATATTTCTGGATAAACTGAAAGCAAGGCATTCCACCAGTGAAAATGATAGCACTAGTATTTATGGAGGTAGATCTCTGCCTTCTTTGAACTGTTTATGCCACTTCCTAGCATGTCTTTCCGATGTAGGAATGCTCACCGAATGCCTTCTGCAACATTCTATACGTTTCCGGAAACAAAATTTAATGTAAGTTCTTTGCTGAATTAATTCAGACATTTCAAAAATCCACCGCAATCAGGTTTAGCGTCTCACAAAGCCCAGCGTAACTCAAACCTAATGAATATTTTGATGTCAAATTTTACACAGATGTCAAAGACAATGCCAGAAACCTAAAAAAGAAAAAAAAATGAAATTCTATAATCACAGGGAATTTTAAATTGAAAATTGGTCTTACTTTTTGGACACAGTAATATTCTGCCTCATTCTTACGAATACGTTACAAAAACGCGCGTCGTGCATTGCCAAACGGTTAATAACCTTCATTTTAGGATCAAGTGATCAATGTTCAAACTTGATAGCATTAGTATTTATGCAAATTAAGAGGTTGATAGACTTGGGTAGGTTTATAATAATTAATTAGTTTACTAAAGTCATAAATTAAACCCTTATTCAAATAGATATGCTAAGTCGGTAAGGGCTAAATCAGAAAATTACTGGAACTATAAAAAGCAAAAGAATGATTAGTGATGAATTTCTGACCAATTATCTGATAATCCTAGGGATTGATGAAAAATCTTATATTCTGAAGTCATTCTTAAGAGTACGTTACAAAATTTTTAATATAATTTAAAATGTGTTGAGGATTCTTTTGAAATTAATTCATTTAAAAATTACTTTATTGGGCCTGAATGGTCGAGTGGCTAGCGCTCTGGCGCTCGGTACCACAGGTTTCGGGTTCAGAGTCCCGGCGGTGCCATGGATGTTTGTAGTGGTTCTGAATCCACTGTAAGCCGTAGGTCTCGGTCTTATATGACTGTAAGAGCGTCACGGAGCAAAAATCAGACTTCTACCTACGGGTGCTCCATCACAACAGAAGCTGCCCCATTTCCATCTATCCATGAGTAGATCATTCATGGGATGTCCGTCCCGCACTGCAGCACATTGAGGATTAGTCACAAACAAACAAACAAAATTACTTTATAAATTATTTGATAAATCAAATAAATTAAATCCTTGTTCAAATAGATATGCTAAGTCGTTAAGTACTTAGTCATTAAGTGATCGGTTGGAGAATCACTGAAACTATAAAAAGCAAAAGAATGATTAGTGATGAATTTCTTACCCATTATCTGATGATCCTAGGGGTTGATGAAAAATCTTTATTCTGAAGTCATTCTTAAGAACACGTTACAAATTTTTTTTAATATAATTGAAAATGTGTTTGAGGATTCTTTTGCAATTAATTCATTTAAAAATTGCTTTATAAATTATTTCATAAATTAAGAATTTTTGAAAAGAGAATTGACAAATTATTCTCCAATAAAGTAATAGTTGAAGCAAGATAATTATCAAATTAATTGTATTAGAAATAAGCAGTCAATAATGTAAAACAAATTATATTATTTAAAATATATAACCTTATGTATATTAATATTTTTACTGAATAAGATTAATCATTTTTTACTGCGGACATAATTTTGTAATTTTTCGAACTGTAGGCACGGACATAATTTTTAAGCTGACTGTTAATACAAAATGGGAAGAATAAGACAGGTAAGGGTTACCCTAATGAACACTCAATTATCTAGCATATAGCAAAAAAATATTCAAAAATCAATATTAGCTGATGACGCTACGATGCACTATAAAATCTTTATACTTCAAGTTATCAAATGAAACAGATTTTGAAAGGGTATCTAAAGAATAGTTTTTCCAGAATTTTTCTATTTAAAATAAAAATTTCGCCATGTCGGTTGTTAAAAACTCTTGTGTCCAAAAAGTCAGACCAATTTTCAATTTAAAATTCCCGGGGCTTATGGAATTTTAATTTCTTTTTCTTTTTTAGGTTGTGCTTGATATCTGTGTGAAATTTGATGTCAAAACATTCATTAATCTTTGAGTTACGCTTGGCTTTGTGGGAAGCTAAAACTGATTCGGGAAATTTTAAAAACAAATTATATTATTCAAGATATATAACCTAAAATATGTTAATATTTTACTGGATAAGTTTAATCATTTTTTATTGCGGACATAATTTTGTAATTTTTCGAACTGTAGGCACGGACATAATTTTTAAGTTGACTGTCAATAGAAAATGTGGAGGATAAGGCACAAAAGGATTATCATAATGAACTCTCAGTTCCCTAGGAAGACTATTCGTATGTATATAACAGAAACTGCATTATGCAACTCACTTAAATAATAATACTGTAGTTGTCCAGCCAACAAAGGGCATGGTGATAAACATAGGAATCACAGAAGAGTTGTACTGAAGTATTATCTTGCAAATTACAGTGAATTTCGTGTTTCCATACATTTTGCGGCATTTGAGGCAACCTGCTTTTATTATATTTTACCTGTTAAATGTTAGTCTATCTCTTCATTTGTAGAACCGAATACCTGACGTGCATTGGCATTATTTTTTTTTTTGGGATGACTACCACCAGCTGTATTTGTTTGAACTGTATTGCACGTTGAACAACACAGTGATCAGTGCCAAATCCATTAGCTAAGCTATTGATATTATTGGCCGTTTACTTTCCTGATTATGGAATCTTCCAGATACCTATCTTATATGTAATATTCTTTTGAATTTTCAGTAAATGTCTTCGCTATAATGTTTTACACTTTATTTGCATATCTTATGCGTTGAGAATGTGCAAACTTCAAAACATTACGTGCTCTACCATAATCTTAAATATCTGGCTTCTTCTATTTGGAACAAATCCTTTTTCTGTGGAATAGGTTATTAAAATAGCTTTTCTTTATATCATTACTGTATATATATTTCTACATGTCCACCAATATATATCTAGAAATATTAACAATTTTCTCTCATCAAGTCAGATAAACCTTCTTCATTAGCTTGCACGTTCAATACTTGCATATTCAATTTCATTTGTCAGTATCTCGCTTTTGACATTCGTCTCGCAGCCAATATGACTGAATTTTGAAGTACAGAAGTAATCTCCAAGGCTAGTTTTAGATAATCATTCAAAATATGTTACATTTAATGCCTTGAAAGTATCAACATTTACGAGAAAACAATGGTGTCGTCACTAAAAAAAACAATGTTTATTTTTATCTATAAATTTAATTTTTTATTTAGTGTCCAAATATGATTGCGCCCTTTTTTCATAGATGTCGTTACTACTGCTACTTGTAGCTAAATTTGACAACGCTGGCCTTGGACAGGTGTATCTCTCTATTATATTGGGAACCATATTGAATTACTAAATATACTACAAAGCATAGCAAAAAAATGTAAAGTGGATTTTCATTGTAAATAATTAAAACAACATTTCTTCTCGTACTGTGTGGTCATGTGGTTGAAAGAGTTTCTGTTTAAAGTATGACTGAGGTTCTAAGCCCAAATAATACCAGCAATTTTGATTATATCGAGAAATGACGAAAATAGCTATGTTATATTTGGATTCGAGAAAAAATATGATTCATGAATAATATAATATATGCATTAAAATAAAAAGAATGGCTTGTGATGAAACTTCTGTAAGATGAGGACTCAAGGTGGTCGAGGATCAAACTAGTTTCTGAAGCCTTTCTTCAAGATGTATTTTTAAAAAAAATGTTTTGGTAATGTTTAAACATTTATAAATTTCAAAATTTATTTTAAATTATTTTACTGTCGAAACAATTCTTCTTGAATTCTAGAGAAGGAAGGAATGAAGACTATATACATCCTCCCCTTCCCCTCATTATTACCCATTAATCTAGCCCATATTAAAAATAAAAATTTTATTGTTTAAACATTTTTATTAAAATTCCATCCAAATGCAATTTTTGATTAAAAAATATTATTTTAATTCTACCGCCGCAGTCTTAGATCATTAAGTATTATTTCTAATCTTACAAACATTCAATTTGAAGACAGGAATTGTTATCATTGAAGTCTGCCAGCCTGTTATCATTTTAGATAAATTCACATATGTTAATTGTAGGCGATTTTTCTTTAAAAAAAATTCCATGGACTGAATTTAATATCTCTTCACTAGTACGTTACTTAGTATAATATTATGCACTGTTTAAACAACATTTTTATTAAAAAAAAGTTGAGGAAGTATTTACAAATACACATTAAAATATTTATTTTTTATTATTTAATATTTTATTATTTTCAGCCCACCTGTTAAAAGTCTCTTAAATGAATTTTATGCCCATCTGCTTCACAATTATGTCCCTTATTAAAATTGCACACCATTATATACAAGGTGTTAATTGTTATTTGTTAGAAAAATAACATAAAATAACTAAATCCTTTATTTTATAATATGTATAGTTCATTCTATATGAATTTATTACTTATTTCTAAAAAATCGAAAAAATTATATTTTTTAAGCAATCACCAATCTTAAAAAGTGCATCTCTTCTTCATTGGCATATGGTGCACCGAGGCCGTATGAAACTGGCATTTTTCGAGAAATGAAATGTTTTTTTTTTACTGAGTATGGTTATCAGGCCCTACGACCAACGCTCTACAGTCATGTTATACCGTGACGTACAGTTTAAAGTGTATTCCGAATCACTTTAAACATTCATGGCATCGCCGGAACAGGAACCCGAAAACTGTGGCACCGAGCACCCGACATCTCTTCTATGCTATAGGGATTAATTTACCAAAATTATCAAATTTCAAGAATTATGTTTCATCGTATATATACACCAAATTTTTATAATTCAAATACATTGCATTTAATAGCAAAACTTTTGCATATAGAATGTGCCAGAAATAGACAGTTTCCATATTTAATGTACTTAAATATAAATTTAAGAATAATTCTAATAAGTAATTCTAATTTTTTAATGTTAAAAATTAATTTTCACTTTTATGAAATAATTAAAAAAATTTAATTAAATTTAATTTGATTTGCATTAGGAACAGAAGTCATTAAGAAAAATACAAGAAATACAATACATTCCCTGTGTTATTATTTTGTCTGTATAATATGGTAGATATCATTTTGCAATACTGAATCTACAACAAAGCATAGCAAAAAATGTAAAGTGGATTTTCTTTGTCGATAATTAAAGTAGCCTTCCACATCGTCGTCCATAGTCAAGTGGTAAAGAATGTTTATGTTTAAAGTCTCCCTAGTCAAGTGGTAACAAACGTTTATGTTTCAAGTCTGGCTAAGTTCGAAACACAAATAATTCCAGCAATTGCGATGTTATCAGGTGAATACGAATATAACCGCTATGAAAAAGTTGTGCTCTCGCTAAGAAATTTCTTGATGGATAAGTGTTTCATCTATTTAAAATACAAAAAATGGTTTATGATGAATTGTTTGTCAATATGACGATCCTAAAGTCAAGTCAGATTTGAGGATCGATGATGAAACTGAATTCTGAAACCATTCTTGGTGATGTTCAACTTTACGATTTATGTAAAGTTCATGAAAATACTTATTATTACCGATTAACTTAGCTGATATTTAAAATTTTAATTTATCTAATAATAGCCAAGGTCATAAAGCATCTGAATGTTATTTATCATTTAAAAATATGTGTATTTGAAATGTGTATTTTTATTTGAAAATTCCAAATTGGCAGATGTAGTTTGAAGAATTTGGGTCATTTTTATTCCATGGGAAACTCGTCCAAATCGTATTCTACCAATGACCATATATGTTAGAGTGTAGGACGCATGAGGTTCTAGTGAGCTAGTGGCATGCCATGCAGTCAGTTTATCCAGTAAAGTCACTCAACGGTGATTTTGAGATGTGTAAGACTCGACATCGTCAGTTTCATTATTTGGTGGTAGTCTTTCGTGATATCTCGCACACGAATACTAATGCACGTATATACGAGCTCATGTATAAATTTACAGGAATATACTGTTTAATTACATTCGGTATATACCACATCTATTCATAGAACTGATGGAATGATAATCCCCACTTCTGTCATATTTGGTGACCTAGATAAAGAAACGAATTACCTCTGGAAATGCTCTTCTACCCCTATTATCGTTAGATTCTTATTGCACAATAAAATCTCATACCACAAAACGCCGACATATTAGAAGTTCATATATATGTAAGGAAATCCGATTCTTAAACATAAAATTCATTATTATTTGCAAGATAATTAAACAATTATCTAGTTATATTTGCTTCTCGTTATGCCCTGTGTAGGCGGGTCAACTATTTACTATTCTGAAGTGAGATGCGTAATGAAATTTCTACTATATGCATTAGAATATTCTACCTACAGAACTGAGTACCCCCTATGTTAATCGTTACAGGCAACATTATCCACATTTTTTATTAAATGACAGTGTTTGGGTAGAAGTAAAAAATTATATTATTCATTAAAATAAGAACATTACAGAGTTTATTTATTTTAAATAATATATAAAATGTTATACATTTTATTTTTTATTTTAATACGACTAATTTGCTAATTATCTTTCTTCAACTATTATTTTTTTAGAAAACAATTTGCCTATTTTCTAAAAAATATTAATTTATCAAATAACTTACAAATAATTTTAAATGAAATAGTTTTAAAATTAATCTTCAAACACTATATTTCAGAAAAATCGTAACGCATTAATAAGAATGGCTTCAGAATGTAAGATTTATCATCGATCCCTACGATAATACCAACTGTGGATCATCAGATTGATTTAAAATTCATCACTAACCATTGTTTCTTTTTTCATAATTTAATGACCTTCGTCAACGACTTAATACATCTATTTCAAAGCGAATTTTAACTACTTATTTAATAGCATAATTGATAATACACATGCTACCGATATTTGAACTTGGATCGCTTATCCCGAACATAACGTTTTTAACCGCCGGACTATACAGTACGACAAAAGCCAATCTTTCAATTAACTATAAAGAAAGGAATCCGTATAGTTTTTAAATATTTTGCAATTGAATAAATTTTACAAAATAGTGACTGCTTTACTACGTACACGAAATAGAAATGAAATGTATTTAATTTCTTGCATATTTCTCAAGGAAACTCAATAAAAAAATTTCTCAAGGTAATTCACATTTTATGGTAGGTGAGTAATTTTGAAAAATACACGACCAAATACCCTCATATTTGGGAAATGACCTAATTAATTCAAAAATAAAGGCGTGGATATGACCGTATACGTGGATATGACGTGGTATACGTGGATATGACCTAATTAATTAAAAAATAAAGGCTTTGTTTTGTGCTAAACATCGCCCTCTTTTGAACATCGCAGGTGTTTAAATAAAGAGCTGTAGAGCAAGGTAGAATGCAATTAGTGTTCACTATGTTAATCGTTAAGGGCATTATTTTTCACATTTTGTATTGATGTTTGCCTAAAAATTACGTCGGCTCAAATGTTTGGGTGTAAATAAAAAAATGATATTTTTCATTAAAATAACAACCTTAATAATGTTATTTATTTTAAATAGTATAGCATGTTTTACATATATATATATATATATATATATATAGCTTGTTATATAATATAGCTATATATTATTTAAAAATAAGTGTTTTTTTTATTTTAAATAATATATGTTGTTACATATTTTTATTTTAATAAAACTAATTTAATAATTATGTTTCTTCAATTATTAATTTTTGCAGAGAATAATTTACTTCTTTTCTAAAAATATTTATTTATGAAATAACTTATTAACTAATTTTTAAATCAAATAATTTTAAAATAAATCCTAAAACACTATATTTCAAATTATATAAAAATAATTTGTAACATATTAATAAAATTGGCTTCAGAATATAAGATTTTTCATCGATCCCTAGGACAACCTCAACCGGGGATCGTCAAAAGAACAAGCAAAATTCATCACTAGCCGTTATTTATTTTTAGTAGTTTAATCCCCTACCTCTTAATACATCCATTTGAACAATTATTTAAATTACTTCTTCAGTAGCAATAAAGATTACTAAATCAATCAAAACCCTTCAATACTAACGCTATCGAGATTTGAACTTACTTACTTCGAACTACTGTTATAACCGCTTGACTATGTATGACGCGAAAAACTTTTATTTCAATTAACAATAAAGAATGAAATCCGTATATTTTTATTACTTTGCAGTAGTAAACATTTATTTTAACAGTATATGTATATTAATGTGTATTTCAAAATGTTTAAGCCTTTATCTCATTAGGAAATATAGCGCTTCTTCCTTGCCTATCCACTCAAGTGACATATCTTAAAATGAATTGGGTGAAATTTCATTAATCAACAACACATTTATTTAACAGCCGACATTGCGAAATTTTTATTTTAAATAGAAAAATTCTAGAAAACTATTCTTTAGATACTCTTTCAAAATCTGTTTCATTTGATATTTTTGAATATCTTTTTACTATGTGCAAACATGTGAGCTTGCTAGAGAAATGAGTGTCCATTATGATAATACTTACTTGCCTTACTGTCCCCATTTTGTATTGACTGTCAGCTTGAACGTTATGTCCGTGCATTCGGTCCGAATAATTACAAAATTATGTCTGAAGTAAAAAATGATTAATCTTATTCATTAAGAATATTAGCATAAATTAGTATTTCATTTTAAATAATCTAATTTGTTTTACATTTTTGTTGCTTATTTCTAACACAACTAATTTGATAAATATTTTGCTTCAATTTAACATTTTTTTGGAGAATAGTTTGACTGTCTCTTTCCTAAAAATAATAATTTATAAAATAGATTGTTATCTAATTTTTACATGAATCCTCAAACACTATATATTAAAAGTTTTTGTAACGTATTCTTAAGAATGATTTCAGAACATAAGATTTTTCATCGATCCCTAGGATAATTTCAACAATGGATCATCAGATATTCGGCCACATTTTCATTACTACTCATTCTTTTGGTTCCCATAGTTCAATTACCTTTCTAGACAGCTTAGAACATCTATTTTAACACATATTTTAATTATGGCTATAATAACTATAAATCAGCTTAAATCTATCATAAATACTAGGGCTTTCAAGATTTGAACTCAGTAAGTTATTGAGATCATAAACGTTATTAACCCCTTGACTATGCAGGACGAGTGAAAGCTTTATTTTAATTAACTATAAAGAAAGGAATCATTATATTTTAAAATAATTTCTAGTATAGTCAATTTTACAAAATGGTGACTGTCTTGCTGAGTTCCCAAAATGGAAAGGGAATATATTCCATTTCTTTTATGCTTCTCAAGAAAACTGTCAGTGATATTCATATTTTGTGTTAGGTGATTAATTTGTGGAAATTTCTCAACAAAATGCACTCATATGAGTATTTGGTAAAAAGTAATACTTTGAAAGCATTGTGGGAATCAAATTATACTAATTAGATAAAAGGATAGGGCAAGTAAATTAATAGAATCAGAGAAATAGCACATGTTTGTGCTAAACAACTTCCTCTTCGGAGAATCACAGGTGTATAAATAAAAGACAGCAGAACAAGATGGAATGCAGTGTATGTGTTCGCGATTGACATTTGCACAGAATTCCTCTTAGATGTCAAAGTGCAGTACATCAGCAAAGAATAACTCAGAAAGAAATCTTCACAAATAATAATAAAAGTTCAATGAAATCATATTAACAATATCCGAATTGGTGAAAAATTATTATCCTGCAAATGAGAAAGTTTTCTTATCTTGAAATTGTAGCTTGTACAATTTAATTACCGTAGTTAGTACACATAACAATGGAACTCGAAATGTAACGTCAAAACGGTATGAAGCATTACTCATGCCAAAGTAATGACGAGCTCAGCTAATATCGCGGCTAATACTGCGCCCAAAAAGTAATTCATTTTATTATTATTTTAGCAAAAAAAAAAATATTTAAGCAATTATTTTTTTTCAAAAACTCTTTACTCATTCTTCCACATTTATTTAATCGCCTTCAAAGTAATCCCATCCGGACACATTGCACGTATGCCAATTCTTTCCAATCCTCAATGTATGCTAAAAAGTCATCGGCAGGAATGGCCTTCAAAACGTGCGGCGATTCAATCGACTCAAAACGGTATCCCCGGAGTGGTCTTTTGAGTTTAGGGAATAGCCAGAAGTCACACGGTGTGAATACGGTGGTTGTGGAATTATATGGGTTTCATTTTTGCGAAAAAGTCACGAAGAATTGTGAGAGATTGTGTGGTGTGAGATAGCGCATTCAGTGCTTTCGGTACCAATCGAGATTTGACGCGTTTGAGGCCCAAACTGGAATTGACCAATCCTTTTGAAATTCCAACATCATCAGCAAGGTGTCTAATTGTAAATCGGCGGTTTGTAAATAGCAAATCTTTAACTTTTTAGACGTGACCTCATCTGTTGCGGTTCATGGTCGACAAGAGGGCTCTTCGTCTTCAACACGTTCTCTGTCTTCTTTGAACCCTTTACATCACTTGTAAACATTTCTTTCCATTACAGGAACGCTCACCAAATGCCTTCTGCCACATTCTATACGTTTCCGGAAACAAAATTTAATGCAAGTTCTTTGCTCAATTAGTTCAGTCATTTCAAAATTTGCCGGTATCAGTTTTAGTGTCTCACAATGCCAAGCTTAACTCAAACACTAATGAATATTTTGACGTCAAATTTCACACAGATGTCAAGGATAGCGCCAGTAACCTAAAAAAAGAGAAAAAATTGAAATTCTATAAGTCCCGGGAATTTTAAATTGAAAATTGGTCTTACTTTTTGGACACAGGGGTATATAAATATTAGTTTGTAGATCAAGGCTGAATATTAAGTGTTTTAGATTGTCAAGTGTTGATATTAATCAGAAGTTCTCGGTCAATATATTATTTATTAGTCTTATTCAGCCTTAAAATAAAATAACTTTACAGTGTTTTTAGAGATAATATATTATCGTTTAGTAGTACCAGCTTAATCAGGAATTTACTGAATAGGTTTGTAATTTTGTCAACAATATAATGTTTGCATTCTTTATTATCGGGTTAAGTCACTAATCAATTATGTTTTTTTAAATACATGCGGATTCCTTGTAACAAGGAACAAGGCTGTATTTCAAATGTTAAATAAAATTGAGAGGCTCTATGATTTAGCAAAAAATAAATTGAAATTGACGTTTCAGGATAGTAACCATAAAAAAATATCATCAAGAATGGTTTCAGAAATCAGTTTTATCATAAATCCCCAAAGCCCACTTGACTTCAGAACCTCAGAAAGATCTGTAATTCATCACAAACCATTCTTTCGATTTTAACACATTTATTAACTTATTTCTAACCATTTTTTTCTGCGACAATTTCAAACTCAGCTTACTGACTTTGAACAGAAACGCTTATAGCCGCTTGACCGTGCAGGACAAGGTCAAAGGTTGCTTAACTTATCAACACTGACAACCCAATATATATTTGTGTTATGATTTGTTTCAGTTCTTTATTAGAAAATGATACCTGCCGCATTATACATAAGAAATTATAAAGGAAGACATAAAGAAATGAGTTATTAAAGACATTTAAAAAAAAAATCCCTTTATAATGGATTTTAAAAATTTTATCACTTACTACTAGCTGCTTAGCTAATAATCCTAAGATAAGGAATTTTCAGATAAAGACTCAGAGTTTCATAATTTATGAGCTGTTTGCATGAACATTATTAACAATATTTGCATTATACGGGATTTTAACACAAATGACAGAAATTTAATCGAAATTATTTTGCGTTATATACCTTGCAATAATATTTGATGAATGATAACGAAAGTAATATCCTCCAAACATTTCAGCTTTGAAACTTCCGGCGTCATGATGGTCAACTGGCTAGCACTCTGGCCTTTGGTACCACAGGCATCAGGTTTTAATCCTGGCGGTAGCATGGATGCTTGTTAGTGGTTCGAACTCCACGTTAATTTGTAGGTCCCTGTCTAATTAGCCTAAAATGTGAACAAAATGACCGTATATCCACAAACCGAACCAAATCATTTAAACTTCTTATTAAGTTAACATTATTCATTTTTAAAATTCTGATTGATATACACTCATGTCCATAAATTAAGGATAATTCAGAATCACACAGAAATTGAACTCTAAAATAAAAATTTCACCTGTAGAATTAGCACACACATCTTGAAGAAGAATATGCAAATTACATGAAACCACCAGATGGCGCGGATAGTACGTCACAATGACAAGAGTGTAAGAGAGGGGTATATAAGGAATGGTGGCAAAGAAGTAAAATTGTTCACAAGCGCTTTAAAAGCCTTTCAGTGCAATAACCGCATAGTTAACAAAGGAAGCATTTGGATGATTTTTTAAGTGGTAGAATTATCAGACGACTGGAATGTGGACGTACCCAGCTGGAAGTATCCGAGGAACTTGGAATCTCCCAGAGTGTCATCTCCAGGCTTTGGCAACGATTCCAAGATGATGCTCGTAGATGTTACAGCACAGGTCACCCCCGTGTTACAGCGCCGAATGAGGACCGGTATTTAGTAGTTACTGCCAAAAGAAACACACGGAGCACAGCATCAGACCTGTCTCGTCAGCTCTCTTCAGCTACCGGTACGACAGTTTCAAGGCAGACCATGTACAGACGCTTAGGGCACATTGGTCTATATGCTCGTAGGCCTGTCAGATGTGTTCCACTTACCGCTACTCACTGTCGCCTGCGATTAACCTGGAGTAGAGAGCATGAATTGTGGACACCGCAACAATGGTCTGGTGTGATGTTTTCCGACGTGTCCAAGTTTAGTTTGCAGTCTGATTCTAGCCGGACTTTCATACGGAGAGCGCCAGATACCCGTTACCATCAAGAGAACACCATTGAACGACACCGTTACGGTGGTGCAGGATGGCTCGTTTAGAGAGAGGAATTATTCTTGGTTCCAGAACTGACCTGCATGTTCAGAGTGTAACGATGACAGGCCACATCTATTGGGATGTCAGTCCGGAACAACATGTACGTTTATTTCGGGGCGCCATGGGGGCTGAATTTCTGTTTATGAATGACAACGCCCGTCCTCACCGTGCAAACATTGTAGACGAATGCCTTCAATTGGAGGATATCACCCGTCTGGATTGGCCAGCATACTCACCGGACTTGAATCCAATAGAGCATGTGTGGGATATGCTTGGCCGACGAATTGCAGCCCGTCAATCCCCTCCCACGTGTCAACCGGCACTTCGGAGGGCATTGCTTGATGAGTGGTGTAATATTCCCCAAGATCAGATTGATAATTTGATACTCAGCATGCCTAGGCGTTGTAAGGCCTGTATTGCATCGTCCGGGAGACATGCTCCATATTAACCATCCTACTAACCATGTTATACTGTTTTTTGTAAATAGGTTCTTTTTGGAAATTTGCTCCAGGGAGTAAAAATCGCAATTTTTATTAATTATATCAAACATATAGCATCTTTTTTTTGCTCTTTATTTTTTGTTTAATAAATAGACTTTACAAATAAGTCAAATTTGTTTTGCTTCTGTCTCTTTCTTTGCCTGAACTTCATTATCCTTAATTTATGGACATGAGTGTATTTTGGATATTTGACCAATATGACACTTTGCGGTGGATTTATTATTATAATCAAATACTTGACAGAAAAGTTTTATTTGTGCATTTCTTAGGAAGCAAGCCGAAATTCACTTTTGTAATTCATCCTTATATAAGGTGCTGGAATTTCACAATTTACCAGTTGTTTTCATGAAAATTATTAATATTATTTACACTTTACAGGATTTTACCACAAATGACAGAAATTATTTTGCATCATAAACCTTACAATAGTATTTAATGAATGCTAATGAAAATAATATCCGCCAAACATTTCAGCTTTGAAAATTCTCGTTAAATTAGCATTATCAATTTTTCTTTATTCTGATTTATGTATTTTGGATATTTGATCAATACGACACTTTGCGGTGGATTCAGTATTACAATCAAATACTAGACAGAAGAGATTTTCTTACAGCTTTTTTACGAAGCAAACCGAGATTCACTTTTGTAATTGATCTTGTTATGCCAAATTCTCATTTCTTGATTGGTTTGTTGTTCTAAGGTAATTTTTTTAACACTTTAAGCTACATAGACCAACAGTTTAATGTGGATTCCGAAACCACTCACAAACATCCGTGCCATCGCCTGGATTCGAACCTGAAAGCCTGTGGTACCAAAGGCCAGAACGCTAGGCAATTGGCCATTAGTTTGTTCTCATAACTTGAAAGTCAGTAACTATTTATTGCAAAAAACTAGGCAATACGGCATTTACTTTAACAATAGTGAAAGTTATCAATATTCATAATATCGGTATAAAAATTATTGGAATGCACTACACATACGAGTAAAGAGGTATTAAATTGGATCCATGGTATTTTTTTTAAGAGAAGTGACCTACAAATAACATATGTGAATTTATCTACGAGGAGGCTGCAACATTTCAATGACAACAATTAATGCTTTCAAATCGAATGTTTGTCAGATTAGAAATAATACTTAATGATCCAAGACTGCGGCGGTAGAATTAAAATATTTTTTTATTAATAAAAAATTGCATTCGGATGCGATTTTAATAAAAACTTTTAAACAACAACATTTTTATATTTAATATAAGCTAGATTAATAGGTAACAATGAGGGGAAGGGGAGGATGTATAAAATCTTCCTTCCTTCCTTCTCTAGAATTTTCTCTGCATTTCAAGAAAAATTGTTCTTACAGTAAAATAATTAAAAGTAAATTTTGAAATTTATAAATGTTTAAACATTAAAAAAACATTTTTTTAAAAAAATACTTCTTCAAGAAGGGCTTCAGAAATCAGTTTGATCATCGACCACCTCTATTCCTCATCTTACAGAAGTTTCATCACAAGCCATTCTTTTTAATTTAACGCACATATTACATTATTCATGAACCATATTTTTTCTCGAATCCAAATATTACATACCTATTTTGTTAATGACTCGATATAATCACAATTGCTGGTATTATTTGGGCTTAGAACCTCAGTCATACTTTAAGCAGAAACGTTTTTAACCACCTGACCACACAGTATGAGAGGAAAGGTTGTTTTAATTATTTACAATGAAAATCCACTTTACATTTTTTGCTGTGCTTTGTAGTATATTTAGAAATGCAATATGGTTCCCAATAAAATAGAGAGATACACCTGTCAAAGGCCAGTGTTGTCAAATTTAGCTACAACAAGTAGCAGTAGTAACGACACCTATGAAAAAAAAAGCGCAATCATATTTGGACACCAAATAAAAAATTAAATTTACAGAAAAAAATAAACAATGTTTTTTTTTAGTGACGACACCATTGTTTTCTCGTAAATGTTGATACTTTCAAGACATTAAATTAAACATATTTTGAATGATTATTTAAAAACTAGCCTTGGAGATTATTTCTGTATAAGCCCAAAATTCAGTCGTATTGGCTGCTAGACGAACGTCAAAAGCGAGATATTGACAAATAAAATTCTGCCCATATTCAATTTTGACATGTGTATTGAATGTGCAAGCCAATGAAGAAGTGTTATCTTACTTGATGAGAGAAAATTTTTAATATTTCTATATATATATTGATGGACGTGTGGTAATATACCTACAGTAATTACATAAAGGAAAGAGATTTTAAAATGACGATGTGAAAGTTGATAAATATAAAGCATCGTAGTCGTGTTATGGATAGCTGTCCAGTGTTTACTTATTGTCTAGGAGGAAACACAAAATTTCCCATAGGCATTTTGATAGTAGATAGTAAGGTTTCATTGGGATACAAAGAAATAATATGATCACAGGTTTCTAATCCTTATGAAAAAAATGGTTGAGTGTAAGAAAACAAAGCTCTTGAACTTAAAAGAATTCTTTATGATGATCATTTAAATGAGGATTCTCAAATCAAGAGATCCTGAGGTTCGATGATAAAACTGATTTCTGAATCCATTCTGGATGACATTCTATTTTTAATATATACCATATTGATATATCTGTATATGGTAAAACTTAGTGTTTTGGATTTCATTTTAAAATCAGATTCTCTTGAAATTAAAGAGAGATTAAATTGGGTCCATGGTATTTTTTTAAGAGAAGATACCTACAATTAACATATGTGAATTTGTCTACAATTAGAACAGGCTGCATCACTTCAATGATAACAACTCATGTTTTCAAATCGGATGTTTGTCAGATTAGAAATAATACTTAATGATCCAAGACTGCGGCGGTAGAATTAAAATGATTTTTTTTTAAATCTAAACTCGCATTCGGATGGAATTTCAATAAAATGTTTTAAACAACAACATTTTTATTTTTAATATGAGCTAGATTAATAGTTAATAATGAGGGGAACGGGAGAATGCATATAATCGTTAATCCTTTCTTCTCCAGAAAATTTTTTTTGCATTTCAAGAAGAATTTTTTTTACACTAAAATAATCAAAAGTGAATTTTGTAGATTTAGTAATGCAATATGGTTCCCAATATAATAGAGAGATACACCTGTCAAAGGCCAGTGTTGTCAAATTTAGCTACAACAAGTAGCAGTAGTAACGACATCTATGAAAAAAGGGCGCAATCATATTTGGACACCAAATAAAAAATTAAATTTATGGATAAAAAATAACCAATGTTTTTTTTAGTGACGGCACCATTGTTTTCTCGTAAATGTTGATACTTTCAAGGCATTAAATGAGACATATTTTGAATGATTATTTAAAACTAGCCTTGGAGATTACTTCTGTACTTCAAAATTCAGTCATATTGGCTGCTAGACGAATGTCAAAAGCGAGATACTGACAAATAAAATTGAATGTGCAAGCCAATGAAGAAGCGTTATCTGACTTGATGGGAGAAAATTGTTAATATTTCTAGATATACATTGGTGGACGTGTAGAAATATACACTCATGTCCATAAATTACGGATAATTCAGAATCACACAGAAATAGAACTCTAAAATAAAAATTTCACCTGTAGAATTATCACACACATCTTGAAGAAGAATATGCAAATTACAGGAAACCACAAGATGGCGCGGATAGTACGGCACAATGACGAGAGTGTAAGAGAGGGGTATATAAAGAATGGCGGCAAAGAAGCAAAATTGTTCACAAGCGCTTCAAAAGTCTTTCAGTGCAATAACCGCATAGTTATGGCACAAAGGAAGCATTTGGATGATTTTTTAAGTGGTAGAATTATCGGACGACTGGAATGTGGACGTACCCAGCTGGAAGTATCCGAGGAACTTGGAATCGCCCAGAGTGTCATCCCCAGGCTTTGACAACGATTCCAAGATGATGGTAATGTGAGTAGATGTTACAGAACAGGTCGCCCATATAAAAATGTTCATATTTAATAAGCTTGTTTTTAACTTTTTGGTAATTATACCTGCGTTATTTTATGTACATTGAAACAAACAGATGCACTCTAGATATGTGTGTGGTAGTCATCTAAGGAAAAAAAACGGTTAAAAAATTTTACATGAGAAAAGAGAGCAAGTTAAATGACTCATGAATAATAATTCGCCCTTAATTTGAATAGAAATATATAAAAGAATTTCTAGAAAGGACAATTATGTGTGCTGTACTATTTTCATGACAATGATGAAATATGAGTAAGTCAGTCATCAATTATTTTCTCTTAAATGAATGCAAATTTATTGTAACTAGGTCCTTATAAGATCCATTTCAAAAGTTTAATGAAATTGCGATGCATGATAACTTACGTTAACAATAAACAAAATTTCTATTTTTAATATGACCTAAGTTAATCTGCAATAACGAAAATTCAGATGATCTTTACTCAAGTAAAAATTTTCTACATCAAGAATAATCCACAGAAAATTGTTTTATACCTTGCTTTATCTATGAACAAGACAGCTATTGTAATACTAATCAAATCTTTAGAATATTCTCTACATTACAACAGAATATGATTTTAAAATGAAATCCAAAACACAAATGTATTAACTGTGAATGTATGTATATGTATTAATTGTATAATATACAAATGTATTAATAATATATATATATATATATATTGAAAACAGAATGTCATCAAGAATTGTTTCAGAAATCAGTTTTATCATCGAACCTCAGTATCTCTTGACTTGATGATCCTCATTTTAGTGATACTTAATCATAAGCAGTTCTTTGAAGCTTAATATATTTTCTCTTCTTATTTACTTGTACTTTTTTTCTACGAGAACAGAAATCTACCACTATGTCATTTCCCTGTATTCCAATAAATCCTTAATTAATAGTATAATGCGTATTCTGAACAACGTCCATTTACTTTAAACGGAAACGTTTTTAACCTCTTAACCATGCAGGATGGGATTGAAGGATGCTTTGATTATCGACATTAAAATGCCATTTTCGATAGCCTGTTTTCGACATTTCGATTATCGACATTTGTTATGTTTAGTGAACATTTTAGTATTTAAAAATGGTATCAGTCAGGTAATGGTAATACACACAAGAAAGTTTTGAAAATATTTCTGGAAAGTGAAAATGAAATTTTAATTTAAGGAATTAGTTCAAATGATGCAAAGATGTGAATACTAGAAAATGGTATTTCTAATGTTATAAAATCATACTTATTATTATATTTAAGTATGTTGTATAAAAAATTGCTTATTTCTAGCATTTAATTATACGCAAAATTTTTCAGAAAATGAAAGCTTTTTAATTATAAGAATACTTATAAAGAAATTTTGATGAAATCATAAATTATGTAGAAGATTTAGCTACGATTATGAAACATTCTTGAAATTTGAAAAATTAACAAGTTAACACTTTGTATACAATAGTGGACATGTTGAATAACGGGCGTAATTGTGAAATAAATAGCCATGAAATTCGAGTAGGATACTTGTAGCTATTATCATAATGAATAAATACATTGTTCGATCGAAAGATGATTTGTATGTAAATAGAAGAAGCGAGATAACACAGGTCGTGGGAGATTCACCATGTGACTATAAACAAAGTTAGTGAGAAAGGCTGTATTGAAGACGTTCACTGCAAATTCGAAAGCGTTGTACTTATAAGGCACTAGACGATTTCACATGTAGACCAGTAAATGATAAATCTGCTGTGCATTATAGTGTGGTGAGTGTAAAAGTCTTTAACTGTAGTTAAAGACATTTGCATTGACCACAATGTAGTTTCTCGTTTTGGGAACCAAATAAATACATCTGAGAGAAATTTTGCTGTAATAATCCAAGAAGAAATAATCCATATGAATGCCCGATATTTAGTTCTACAAGTGAAAAACGAAAATTGATCAACAAGCAGCGTTAGTCATAAACTGTATGACTGAAATGGACGTTAAGTACTGAAATGTTTTGGTATTTCTGAGCGATGATGTATTCACAAAAAATACTCTCAAACAATAAATACTGTTTTTAAGTATTTGGTACTTATAGCTGGAAATTTCATTTACTTAGAAACAAACAGATATAGTACGGAAATGTTAATGGTAATTATCCAAAAACAAATCATCAAATGACGTCTGATATTTAATTCTACATGAGAAAAGAGATCAATTTTGCTTAACATTGATCAGATTCTGCGTTCCTTAGATAAATCTCAAATGTTATAAAATTTCATGAATTTGAATTTATTGAATTAGTATTCCCGCGAATACCGGGGAAAGTCGTGCAACTGAAAAAAATGCTCATTGAGTTTGGGTGAAAATTATGTTTAAAATCATGTTATAAAATTATATTATTTCTATTATTTTATAATATTTTACAACTAGTGTTTGAATGAAACTTAAATATACGGTGAATAAAGATTTATTTTTATTCTCAGTCATTAAAAATCATTATGTGGTTAAGTGGTAAATAAAGTGCTGTTAAATTAAGGTCGTGTGTGCTAAAAACTCGTACCGTGCGAATTGTGTCATTTTCACGGAAGCAACTGGTAAATTACGATATTACCACTGTTGTTATGGGGTATAACTAATTAAGCCTCTTATGATAAATGATAAAAAATTCTGATTGAGTTAAGTGATAAAAAATTCTGAAAGTTATCTGATCTTGAACATCAAGACCTGATAACTTTAGCCAGTTTTAGAAATGCAATTTTTCCCTTTTTATTTTGTTAAGTAATGCATTAATTATCATCTTGTAATAGTGGATCTGACACAAAGTATAGCAAAAAATATAAAGTGGATTTTCAATGTCAACAATTAAAGTAACCTACACACACCTCCTTCATTGTGAAGTGGTTAGAAATGTTTCTGCTTAAAGGCTATGGTCTATGTTCAAATTTTGTATAACACTAGTAATTGAGGCTTTATCAAGAGATAATATGCTGTGATGACAAATTTGCATTCTAGCAAAAAAGAGAAAAAATATGTAAGGTGAATATAAATTTATTTTTATTATATTAGATTAAATGATGTTTCCCGAAAAACTTGGACAAGTGGTTGGGGAATTGCAGTTCAACATCATGAATATATGCTGAAATTTCAGTGCAGTATATGTAGCTGAGCCAGTTCCTCCGTCAGAGAATGGTGCACTAAAAAATTGCCTTCCTCATAAGAGAAAAGTTTAGAAGCGAATTTACATTAATTTTACTTAATAAGTTAGTTATTAATTCGGAAAGTTATTCCTCCTCTTGTGAAGACGCCGTATTAAACAAGCTGTGAGAATTACAGATTTTGGAAACCATTTTATGATTTTTTTGAAACTTTAATTAAAAAATCCTTGTTGCAAAAAAAAAGAAAATATACAAGATAGATTTAGAGTTACTATTGTTATACATTATTACAATAATATATTTCTCATAATGTGGGCTTAAGTTTGTAGTTGGAAAAAGTACAGTGTAGCATAGGGCATCTTTTCTTCCAGTTTATATACAAACGAAGTCTCCAAACATCATAAATTTACTAAATATTAGAAATAAAACTTAGAAAAGATATGTTGATGAATTTGCATTCATTTAAAAGTCTATAATTAATGAGTAATACGATGAAAAAAATATATTAAATTGGAACAAATTGTTATTGACATTACAAATCTTTACTGAGGCTTCCCGATCAGACTGGTACAGATTTTCGGAACCATTGTAAAAGTACGTATTTTTAAAGTTGAAGAAGGCTAATAGGTACTGCCTTGGGATTTTGAACTATGATGCTTGGTCTGAAACCCGACAAGCGAAGTATAACGAATGTCAAAACTATTCATCCTTGACAATGATTTACGAATGTTAAAAACAGGACTGCTCACGGGCGAAGACACGCTAAATTCTACCTCGCTATACAATATTTTATTTATACACCTAGATTACTTTTGAAAGGAGGTTATTCAATTCAAATTTTACTTCTAAATTTTACGATTTTATTATTAAGTTTTACTAATTTGCTTATAATGTCCTTCTTTCCATTTCCATTTAGTATCTCTTCATTCGCACAACTTCTTTATGTTCCATTTTACCAAACATGAGTGTAGTTACTTGGGTGTCTTTCACGAAATACTTACGTTACTGACGAATGTCAATGTACCAGCTTGCTTAAGAAGAATACAAGAAATACAATTTTGTATTTCTTTCCTTTCTATTATGTATACGTTGTACGGTATTTATCAATTTATTTTTAAAACAAAATATTTCAGAAAGTACTGAAGAAATATAAATTGGACTTTCATTGATGTTATTTATAGTAACACTCATACGCGGCCTTCATGGTCACATGGTTAAAAACGTTTCTGCTCAAAGTCCGTGGTATTCAAACTCTGTAAGGTATTTTCAATTTATTAAGAGCGGAAGAAAAGGGCATGATTATAAATCTATATTTAATTAGAAGAAGAAAATGATTAATAAAAGAAGATTAATAAAAGCTTCATTTATTAATCACTAGCTATTAAGTACCACAGAATGGCTTGTGAGTTATTGTGGGAATCTTTCCGATGATCCCTAATTAAATTTGATGTGAAGCTCGGAGATTAATCTTATTTCTGAGGCTTTTCTTAATGACGATACGTTTTAAAAATATTACAATAATGATAATACATTTATATATTAAAAATTTAATGTGCGGAAAATTCTAAAGATTTGACAGTTTTAAATTTTCTGTCTTGTTCATAGATGGAGAAAAATATAAAAAATTTGAACCTTTATTTCAGAAAAGCGAAAATGAACTTTGAACGTACAAAAATAAATTAGAAAAGGTGTCAAAAGTAATCGGTTACTCTTTGTTTTAAGCATATCGATGATTACACTAATGAAATATTTGAATGTTGTTATTTCTAATTTTAACAAAATTTTAATGTGAATATATAATTATATCGAATAGGCAAATTTTCTATGTATAAAACATACTTTAAAAAATAAGTTCAATTTTCATAACAAGTTGCAAATTAGAAGATACTTGAATTATAAAAATGTTTTTAAGGAATTTCAGTGAAGACCTTAAAATACCTCAAATATTAACCTAAAAAAAGGTATATTTCCTAAATTTTCAAAATCTTCATAAGTTAATATCTGGCAGTAATGACAGATTTTTTTTTGTTTTTCTCTTTCAGCTTATTTAGTAAAACACAAAGTAATAACGTAGAACAAATCATATTTATTTCAATGTAAATAAACGTATTTATGTTAATATTTTTAATGAATAAGAATGAACAATTTTATTTATAAGCTATCGTTTGCACGAACATGGTTATGGCCAAACACGATAATGGCCAAAACAATTTGGAAAAAGATGCAGCCAACGTTTAACAAAACGTTTAATGAGCATTGAGTACACCTTCATACTCCTGATCCAGAGAATCGCTGACTGAACAGTTTTTAATCGACGATGAAAAAATTTTTGGATCTATTGAAATGCCATTTTTTTAGTTATCTGTAAAGACTTTTTTATATTAAAAATTTTCGTATTTAAATTTTTAATTAGCATAAATTTTCCATGAAACTTAAAATGTTATTTTAAATAAAGAAAATAAATATTAATTACATAACTTCTATCTGCTCTGATAAATATTTACGATAACACGGATACACCTTACAAGGAAGAATGCAATTAAATTAAAAGGATTTTATTTTTAATGTTATCTAACCAAATGAAACCAACAGACCCGAAGTTATAAAAAATATATACGGGTGATATAGATTTACTTTTTCATTAAATGATCTTTCCCCGCGGAAGTTTCACAAGTGGTTGGTGAACTACAGTACAGCATCAAGTATATGTTCTCAAATTTCATATGGAACAAGTAGTCGAGGCATTATCCCTGTCAGAGAAGGGTGCTCTTAAAATTGGATTCATGTTAAGAACAAAATTGGTAATAGTTTACTATTTAGATTTGAAAGATTCACGCCTTCACCTTTGCTCTAAAATACCTTATTAATACATGTCAATCATACACTGAAGTGACAAAAGTCATGGGATACCTCTTAATATCGTGTCGGCCCTCCTTTCGCCCGGCGAAGTGCAGCAACTCGACGTGGCATGGACTCAGCAAGTCGTTGGAAGTCTTCTGCAGGAATATTGAGCCATGCTGTCTCGATAGACGTCCATAATTGCGAAAGCGTTGATGGTGCAGGATTTTGGGCACGAACAGACCTCTCGATGATGTCCCATAAATGCTCGATGGGATTCATGTCGGTCGATCTAGGTGGTCAGATCATTCGTTGGAATTGTCCAGGATGTTCTTCAAACCAATCGCGAGCAGTTGTGGCCCGGTGACATGGCGCATTGTCATCCATAAAAATCCCATCGTTGTTTGGGTACATGAAGTCCATTAATGGCTGCAAGTGATCTCCAAGTAGCTGAACATAAGCATTTCCAGTCAATGTTCGGTCCAGTCGTACCAGAGGACCAAGTCCATGGCATGAAAAAACAGCCCACACCATTATGGAGCCACCACCAGCTTGAACAGTGCCTTGCTGACAGTTTGGGTCCATGGCTTCGTGGGGTCTGCGCCACACTCGAACCCTACCATCAGCTCTTACCAACTGAAATCGTGACTCATCGGACCAGGCCACGGTTTTCCATTCATCTAGGGGCCAACCGATATGCTCACGTGCCCACGAGAGTCGCTGCAAGCGATGTCGTTCTGTCAGTAAAGGCACTCGAGTCGGTCTTCTGCTGGAATAGCAAAAGAAAGCCAAATTTCTCCGCACAGTTCTAACAGACAAGTCCCTTGTACGTCCCACATTGATTTCTGCGGTTATTTGACGCAGTGTTGCTTGTCTGTTAGAATTTACGACTCTTTGCAGACGTCGCCGGTCTCGGTCGTTAAGTGCAGGCGGTCGACCACTGCGCTGTCCATGGTGGGATGTTATGCCTGAAATTTCATACTCTCGGCACACTCTTGACACAGTGGATCTGGGAATGTTGAATTCCCTAACGATTTCCGAAATGGCATGACCCATGCGTCTAGCTCCAACTAACATTCCGCGTTCAAAGTCTGTTAATTCCCGTCGTGCGGTCATCATCACGTCAAAACCTCTTTACATGAATAACTTGAACAGAAATGAAAGCTCTGCGAAAGCACTGCGCATTTATACCTGTTCTACGCGATGCTACTGCCATCTGAAAATTTGCATATTGCTATCCCATGACTTTTGTCACTTGAGTGTATATATAACTTAGTGATGCTATTCCCTGTACACAAGCTTATATATTTTTGTATTTACATTTTAATAAAGAATACAATTAACAACAATTTATCCCATATTACATACAATTTATTACAATTAGATGCAATTATTACATTTACGGCAATTACATGCAATTTATCACGTATCATGAAATACACTATTACATTTAGTATTGTCAGCACTCTTAACACAAAAGGATCTGTCACGAAATCGGTCCTTCCCTCTTTGTGTTACTACTTTCTTAACAAGAACACAGTTATTTAGATTTGGAGACTGCCTGATCATACGCTATAGATTTTACTAGCGAAGATATTTAAAGTGAGAAAATGCTTTGAATGGGTAGAACTATTTATCCAGAAACTGTTTCGGCATGAACCTCTCGAATGTTGTAATCTTTTCCGAGATAAACATTGATTATCGCTATTAATCGCATCGTCAGAGTTTATTTCTTTTTCGATGAGAACGATGACACCAACTTTCCCACTGCGTTGTCTTTCGACTTTTGATGAATCTTGCTCTAGTTGACTCAGATATTCATTTTTGAATATTTTTCTCAGGATATGTTTCAAATGTTGTTGGTGTCGTAATCTTTTATTGAAGTTCACTTAATTTATATGATTCAAATAGGGCACTCCGATTTCATATTTTCACTCAAAATTATCGATGGTGTCAATGGAATAAGATCGTTTGAATCCTCCATATTATACGCAAGAGGCCTGAAATTCTCTACTGCTTCACAATATACTCATTTAGTGCTTCATGATTCAAAGATGACTAACCTAAAAATCAACGTAGAAGTTTTTAAATCGTTTTAATCATCCTTTCCCAGAACCCTTCCCACTGCTTAGAAGAAGGGGAATTAAAATGCCATTCAATTCTTCAAATGGAAGCTTCAACTTCAACTGCTTTCCAGTCAATGGATTTGAAAAGATTATTGGCTCATATGAAATTGCTGCCGTTGTCACTGTAAATTATCTTTACCAGTCCTCTTCTGGCAATAAATCTACGGAGACCAAGCAATAAACTTTAAGTTAAAAAGACATAATCAGTTCTAAGTATATATAGCCCTGTATGCGGCACAAGAAAACAAAATAATCCATACTTCCTTCTGATCTTTAAAATTAGTGGTTCAGTTGAAGTGGTTACATTGAAGAATCCCGCATTTTATTTCTTGGTAAGGGAACAGGAGGGTATTCTCTTCTCTCAGGTCCGTGTCTGTTACATCTATGGCAGCTCGAGAATATTTTATTATTGCTTTTTTCCCTTTAAGTACCCAGAAATTTTCTCTTAGATTAAATCCTTTTAATCTCGTCTAGCTTGGTCGTATTAGCTCTTATTAGTTTGGTCTTGATTTGTAATATGCCTTCTTCATCTTAAAACACACATAATATTTTAATGTTTTAAAGTGTTCTAAATTAAATGCCTCCTGATGAACTAATTTTATAAGAATTTTCTCTGCCTGCCGATTGCTCAGATAACTTAAATCCACCCACTTTTTCTTTCATTGACTTACCTTTAATTGCTAACATTCTTTTATATTAGAAAAGTAGACTCTAATTCATGGATATGTATTGTCACTACAGTTCGAGTGTATTATGATTATTATTTTTGTACAGTTATTTATTTTTCTTAGGCCAACAGTCTTCAGACTTTGCAAACCAAAATGGGCCCTCTCCCCATTTTGATTCTATTAATTTCGTTATGGGACAATCTCTTGAGGACAAATCTGCTGGATTGTCTGTACTCGGAACATGGCGCCAATCTTCGATTTTGTCAGACCTTGAATTTAATGCTGACAAATGTCGCCTATGTTTTTAATTTCATGATCCGGCAAAGGACAGATGAAAAGTATATTAAAAAATACTCTCTGGAAACTTTAATTTCAAATTTTCTTTCAACAAATGAAGCTAATCTCTCTCCAATGCAATAAACCAACAACACAAGGCTAGGAATAGTAGGTTTTTGCAAAGGATCAACTCTAGACTTTGCTTGCAGAAGTTGGACTTTGACTTGCTTGTCATTCTCGCTTCTTAGATAACATCCGCCAATGATATCTTTGAAACATAATCAAATACGTGTAGTTTATAAGAAGAACTATTATTAATCGTTGATTGTCTAGGGATTTTTTTTATCAGGGATAACAAGGGCGATTTATTTAACTACTTTAAAATTTCTTAATATCAGAGGGTAATTCTGAGTCCTAACTTAATCTTGATTTCCAGCTCTTCAGCAAATATAGCTTTGGCAGAAGTACAGTAGGATAGAACACTTGTTGATCAATTGATAGAACAGTTCGTCATGACACTGGAAAATCTCTCAAACTTATATTATGTACATCACAAAACATGTAATCTTCTTGATTATTCCATAAGTGATCTAATACTTAAGGTTCAATTTCCGTATTGATGTCAGTTTCTGTCTGATGCCTTCTTCTTAACTCGAAATTCGCCTCATCCATCATCTTAGAGCCTCCTTTTATGAAAAGCTCTACTTCTTCTGGGTCAATTATTTACATAATTATCTACATAAAAAGAGGATAGTAGCTTTTCAATAACAGTAACAGTTTTATTATTTTAAATCAAAATTTATCACTGCTACCAGCAGAAAAGGGATGCAATTAAACACAAATACTACTCGATGGTGAATTTCTTTTATATTTTTCCGTTCAGAATCTTTCCACTAGAAGAATCGTAAGAACTCTCGATCATCTTCATTTACTGATATCAGAGGTGCCTCCGAGGATTCCAGTATGTCAGTGATCTAATTTGACTATTGGAGAAAATTCAGCAATAAATCGTGAAGGGCATAATATGTAGTTGTATTTTCCAAAAAGACATTTAATTACTACGAAATTATATGTATAATATATACTATATGTATAATAAACTTAATGTTCATTTATAGTCTTTATAGTTCTGTATGTTCTGCTCATTTATAGTCTATAGTATATATTATAGACTATAAATGAGCAGAACATACAGAACTATAAAGACTATAAATGAACATTAAGTTTATTAATTTTCACCCAGTTCATAACTCTTATTTGGTACGTCGGTTTTTTTTATATTAAAAAATATATATTTAATAATAAATAGTATTTTTTTTCCTTTTGTATAGTTATATTATTTATAAGTGTTTCTACTTTTGGTAATTCGTTAGTTTTTCAATTGCATAATCGTTTATTAATTTTTTTGAAAATTCTTTTTCAACAGTATCTACCTGTCTTTTATAATCTCTGTATAGTCTTTATATTTCTTTTTATATATATCATTTTCCATATTATTACAGGAACAGCCTTCTGATGGAAAGAGAGGAGTTACTACCTTCCAGATGCGTTTTTAGCATACACACCTGATATTTGTGTATCGTTTGAGAGAAAACTCCCATTATACAGGCCCATTGTCGTTACGAGTAGCTTACATATCCTGTCACGCCTGTCATCTATACCAATCTACTGTATTACACCTGCCTTCTGTACCAGTCTACTATCATCCACAAGAAAGCGGATACCAATCTACTTCCTTTTACAGATTAGCATGAACATATTACTGCATATTTAATCTATAGCAATATTTATTAATGTATAGTAATAGTTTTTGTGTATATTAGTATATTTATATCTATACATATTTCCAGAATATATTTTAGACACACTAAATGTAACGATTAAATTGCAATTTATCATCTGAATTAAAACACCTAGAAATTCTTATTAAATTTAATGGCAAGCATTTATAAAGAGATAAATTAATTACTAAATTTATTAAACAGATTTCAAAAGTCTTCTAATCTCTCCTTTTAATCCTAAAATCTCTATTCTATCTCCTCTCCTTAATTAAATGAGCTCTAAAATTAATGACTAACATCAACATTTGTTGCCAAGATATGTTTGTTCTTATGAGTCAATTTAAAATGTACACATTATAAGTTAAGAATATATAAGAATATTCCATGTAGTCTTTCAAGACTATTCTCCGATTAAATAAAATGATAAATTAGTTATATTTCGCTTATATGCAATTAATAAAATCACAAAGACTCAATATGATAGTTTACATAGTTTGATAACTTGTACTTCAGAATTTTGTTAAAATACTTTGTTTATTTTTGTTAAGCATGCAATATAAATGAGTTTGAATTTTTTTGAAAGGAAGAAAACCTGACATAAAATTATAATTTTATTAAATCAGAATTCAATAAAATCAGGATTTTATTGTTGTTGAATGAAAAATAATCCTACATGCAAACATTTTTTGATAAATTTTATAGGGTAAAAATTATAAGAATTTTTCGGTATTATTATCAGTATAAAATAATTCTAAGCTAAGAATATGGAGTTTGATAATATAATATTAATATAAAATAATGTTTAATATTTATATAGATTAAATAATATTTAAATAAATAAAATTTATATTGTTTGTTAAAACATATGATAGGATTTTGTGTAAATAGTTATAGTGATTGAAATATGCTTTCTTAATTACATAGATATTACTTCAGAAATTTGAGTTTTTTTACAATAATGCATTTTTAATAATGAGAACTAATCAATATAAATTGACATAAAATATTTATTCGAATATTTTATTAAATTTACTGATAACGAGCTTTGTAATTTATATTTTATCTGGTGATAAACGATAAACAGTTAAGAAATAATATATACACTGAAGTGACAAAAGTCATGGGATAGCAATATGCAAATTTTCAGATGGCAGTAGCATCGCGTAGAACAGGTATAAAAGTGCTTTCGCAGAGCTTTCATTTCTGTTCAAGTTATTTACGTGAAGAGGTTTTGACGTGATGATGACCGCACGACGGGAATTAACAGACTTTGAACGCGGAATGTTAGTTGGAGCTAGACGCATGGGTCATGCCATTTCGGAAATCGTTAGGGAATTCAACATTCCCAGATCCACTGTGTCAAGAGTGTGCCGAGAGTATGAAATTTCAGGCATAACATCCCACCATGGACAGCGCAGTGGTCGACCGCCTGCACTTAACGACCGAGACCGGCGACGTCTGCAAAGAGTCGTAAATTCTAACAGACAAGCCACACTGCGCCAAATAACCGCAGAAATCAATGTGGGACGTACAAGGGACTTGTCTGTTAGAACTGTGCGGAGAAATTTGGCTTTCTTGGGCTATTCCAGCAGAAGACCGACTCGAGTGCCTTTACTGACAGAACGACATCGCTTGCAGCGACTCTCGTGGGCATGTGAGCATATCGGTTGGTCCCTAGATGAATGGAAAACCGTGGCCTGGTCCGATGAGTCACGATTTCAGTTGGTAAGAGCTAATGGTAGGGTTCGAGTGTGGCGCAGACCCCACGAAGCCATGGACCCAAACTGTCAGCAAGGCACTGTTCAAGCTGGTGGTGGCTCCGTAATGGTGTGGGCTGTTTTTTCATGGCATGGACTTGGTCCTCTGGTGCGACTGGACCGAACATTGACTGGAAATGCTTATGTTCAGCTACTTGGAGATCACTTGCAGCCATTCATGGACTTTATGTACCCAAACAACGATGGGATTTTTATGGATGGCAATGCGCCATGTCACCGGGCCGCAACTGTTCGCGATTGGTTTGAAGAACATTCTGGACAATTCCAACGAATGATCTGGCCACCTAGATCGCCCGACATGAATCCCATCGAGCATTTATGGGACATCATCGAGAGATCTGTTCGTGCCCAAAATCCTGCACCATCAACGCTTTCCCAATTATGGACGTCTATCGAGACAGCATGGCTCAATATTCCTGCAGAAGACTTCCAACGACTTGAGTGCATGCCACGTCGAGTTGCTGCACTTCGCCGGGCGAAAGGAGGGCCGACACGATATTAAGAGGTATCCCATGACTTTTGTCACTTCAGTGTATATGCATTACGGTAATTTTGAAAAATAATATAATAATAATAACGTATAAATATATTACGTTATTTTAAATGCTAGGTTGTAAGATGATAATTTTAATTTTAATAAACTCCTAACTGATATAAAGGACAAAAAAAAAAGATTTAGTAAAAGAAGGTTTTATAAAAGATATTCAAAGAAGATATGTTGCTTTTCTGAACTTTAATAATTTTATTCAATTGCAATTCTGTTTTACAAAAAATAAGGCTATTAAATAAAAACATTAATTTTTTTTAAATTCTTAAAAAATATTGCTACTAAATAACAGCAACAGTTTTGTATAAATGATTATTAGCGGATATTTTATTGAATAATATAATTTGCTAAAAAACCTTTTGAATGAACCCTATTTTATAAGATTTAGCTTCACATATATTGATTTATTCTGTTGAAAAACACGAAACACCTAAATGTAAGTGGTATTATTTATTTTTATGACAGAAAGATTTTTAAATTGTAAATGAATTAAAAATGATACGAAATGAATAATTCAACACAAATATTAAAATATTTTAGATTTGAGTTTAAATTTATTTTGTTGCTGTTATTTTTATTTCGTTAAGAACAGTTTCGCCGTTTGTCGTAGAAAATATTAAATTTGACATTTTCATGTATATATTGTTATTCTGTTACTGACGTAAAATGACATCTGACCGTCAGAATGAACTATAAAATAAAAATATACGTGCATCAATGTAGAAGTAAGATTGAAAACAATTTTTCAAAACTTTTACACAAACTATTATACATTAGAATTTTTCAAGAATTTCTTATTAGCTATACATTTTTTATATATAAGACAAATAGAATTTGCTTTTTTTAACTGTTGAATTCAGTAGTTTTTAAGAAAAATAGACATGACATTTATATCATTAGTGGCTTTTAAATGCTGAAATAAAACTGAAATTTATCTATCTTGATAAATAAAGTAATAAAAAGGTAATTCATAATGAGATTTTAAAAAGCGTATCTTCGTATTATTGATTCAGAATAATAGTTTTATTTAAAAGTTATAAACCTCCTTTTTTTTCTGTTGATGCTGTACAATGTGTGACAGAAAAGTATTAACTGAAAATTGTGGAAAATAACCATTTCTTATTTGTTTAGAAAAATTAATTAACACCGTCAAAATATATTCCCTTTTTTGCACTTTATGTATGCAATCAAGAGTGTATTTAACAAACATTAGTAATAACTTAGATACTTTGATATTTTAAGAAAAAATATGTATTATAATTAAAAATATTACGATTGGAAAGAAATAAGCCATAAATGAAACTTGTTATTTATCGAAGTTTTCAAAATTAAAAAGAAATACCATAATAATATAATTTCTAAATTTTCTTTGAAAGCCACCTTTTTTAGGCAATGCATATCTTAAGAATATAAATTCTTTAAGGATCTAAACCTAAGAAATTTTTCAATTACGAATTGTATTATAACCAAACCTAAGAAACCCAAACCTGTAAGAAACCCAAACCTAAAATCCCAAACCTGCATTATAATAAACCTAAGAAATTTTTCATTTACAAATTGTATTATAACAAAATAACTTTGTTGTATCATTCAAAAATTCATTTCATATCATGTTAAAATTTGTAGCAATAAGAAATGCATTTCTACTCCAAAATAGAAACCCATAATTCCTATACTTTTAATAAATTCTTTCTCAAGTTGTCTTTATTTAGAATGCCCCATTTGAGAGATTTAAATACAATGAGGCTGAACCATTTCTTTTTTTATGATTTCTGTAATAACCAAAATTGGATTTGTTTTAGTATTCAAATTTTCATTTTAAAATATCGTTAAATGTCAGTCTAAAATTTAGTACCGTTAATTTTTTTCTTTCCAAAAAAAAAAAAAAAAAAAAAAAAAAAACATAATTTAAAATATTGTAAATTTTTTTTTTTGATACTATCATTTTTTATACTACTTTTTAACTACACGAGGAAGTATATAGTAAAAATGGACCATTTACCTTTTCACGATTTCCATAATAAAAAAAAGTTATCCTACTTTTCATGGAAGACATGTTGTCAGATGTGTTTGCCAATATCTGTATAAAACGATGACATAGGCAATGCACATCTTAAGAATATAAATATTATAAGGATATAAACCTAAGCATTTTTTCATTTACGAATTTTTTCATTTACGAACCAAAATGGCGCCTTTATACAATTCAAATTATTATTCAATTCATTTAATATCATATTAAAATTTGGCACAATAATAATTTTTTTTTACTCCACAATAGGAAACCCATAGTTTATATATGTATTTTTATAAATTCTTTCTCATGCTGCCTTATTTTAGAATACTCCATTTGCAAGATTTAAATACAATGAAGCTGAAATATTTCTCTTTTTATGATTTATGTAATAACCAAAATGGACATTTAAATTTTCAGTTCAAAATATTGTTAAACGTCATTCTAAAATTTAGTGGCAATTTTTTTTCAATCCAAAATATAAAAAAAACCATAATTTAGAAAATTTTATAATTTTTTTTTGATACGATCATTATTTTTGATACTGCGTTTTAACTACACGATGAAAATACAATAAAACTGGACCATTTACCTTTTCATGATTTCTATAACAACAAAAATGATCCTATTTTTCATGGAAGACATTTTTTCAGACGTGTTCATAAATATATCAATACAACGATGATATAGGCAATTCACATCTTAAGAATATAAATATTATAAGGATATAAACCTAAGCATTGTTTCATTTACGAATTGTTTATAACCAAAATGGCCCCGTGCAAAAATTCATTTAATATCATATTAAAATTGGGTGCAATAATAAATGCTTTTTTTACTACAAAATACGAAACCCATAATTTATAGATTTTTGATAAATTCCTTCTCATGTTGCCTTCTTTTAACATAGAATGCTCCATTTGCAAGATGTAAATACAATGAGGATGAATCATTTCTCTTTTTATGATTTCTGTATTTACCAAAATGGATCTGTTTCATCATTCAAATTTTCAATTCAAAATATCATTAAACATAAACAAAATTTAGAAAATTTTATATTTTTTTTGATGCGGTCACTTTTTGATACTGCCTTTTTAACTACATGATGAAAATACAATAAAACTTGACCATTTACCTTTTTACGATTTCCATAATAACCAAAATGATCCTACTTTTCATGGAAGACATTTTGTCAGACGTGTTCGTGAATATCAGAACATAACGATGACATACCGGAAAAAAATTATTTCAATTTCCATCCCTGATACCCCCATTTTTCTTCACCCTGGCCAACCACCTGCCCCTTTTCTCCTGCTAGCCACTTTTACCGTCTGGTAGTTGGCAGGAAAAGTTTTCTCGATCGAACCCTTCGGTTGATTCTCTATCTTCTGGCTTCGCACCAAACAATTTTCTGTATCGGGAAAAATAGAGAAAGATTTTCGAGTCACAGACGATTTTTACACTGCTTAGAAGTTTTGAGGGATGGAAAGGGGCACTCGAAGAGGGGGGTGGGTTGTGACACGATCACGCATGCTCGGTGAGGGGGCGCAGAGAATTAAAGCACGTGGTGAGAAGGGAGAAGATTTTTGGAGTCAGTGCATGTTGAAAACTGAAAGTGGAAGGACCTGGTCAAAAGTTGGCTCCCCAGCATAACAGATATCGGCACGTGTAGCAAACATTCTGCATGGATGTTGTGCCGGGAACCATTCTATTGCTGTTATCCACAGCTCTCGGTGAGTAAAATAAATTAATAAGAAATATAAATAATAAAAATATTTATTAAAGTAACATTTTTCTAATTTGACAAATTAGTACATAAACTTCTTATCACCAAAAATATCTTTTTCCAAACAAGATCTCAGTTTCATATTTGGTTTTAAAAAATAATATTTTACTGAACGAACAGAAATTATAATAAAAAATCAAATAAAATTAAATATAAGATTTTAATATTTTACTAAACGAACAGAAATTATAATAAAAAATCAAATAAAATTAAATATAAGAATTTTGACAAATTAGTACACGAACTTCTAATCACTGAAAATATCTTTTTCCAAACAAGATATGCATTAATATATTTGGGTTTAAAAGAATTCTGTTTTACTGAACGAACGGAAATTATAACAATAAATAAAATTAAATTAAGAACAGCTTTTATTTTACTTTATATATCTACCTATTTCGATAACTTTGATCAATTGCAACATTTCGGATTTTGATAAAGTGCTAATTTCCTGACAAAATATTTTGATTAGGCGATAGTTTAATTTAATATATTTTTAACGAATTTCAATTTTGCTGAAATGCACTAACAACTGAAATAAGGTGAAATAAATAAAAATATTTATTAAAGTAAAATTTTTCTAATTTGACAAATTAGTACATAATCTTCTAATCACTGAAAATATCTTTTTCCAAACAATATCCCATGTTTCATATTTGGTTTTAAAAAAATAATATTTTACTGCACGAACAAAAATTATAATAATAAACTAAATAAAATTAAATATAAGTTTTTATTTTACTTTAATAATCTCTACCTACTTCGAATAACTTTGAAAAATTTCAAAATCTCGGATTTTGATCAAATGTTAATTTTCTGCCAAAATATTTTGATTAGCAGATAGTTTAATTTAATATATTTTATATATATATTTTGAATTTCAATTTTGTTGAAATGCATTAAAAATTGAAATAAGTTGAAATAAATGTATTCTTATCTATAAAAAATTGATTATGACTCACTTTATTTAAATTAATTTATAACCCAAAACTTTGATCATGTACTGATGCCAGTTAATTTGCTTATTTTTTTTTAATTCGCTTTATAGCAAATTCCTTTATTTTCTGGGGAATAGTTATTTTAAATTTTTGTTCTGTGTAGAAATACTCATATTTTCCATCGATCTCACATTTATTCATCATCGTGCTAAATCAGTTTAATCGTATTGAAAGCAATTTTTTGTAAACCTTTTGTGTAATTACTGAAGAACTGAAATAAACAATTTAATTTTATTAACTGAAGAGTTAATATATTTTTTAATGAAACAAAACTGAAAGTTTGTTACCTTAAAATATGCATAATGTGAAATTTCATTTTGGACTCCGATTGGTTTTCTCGAATTGTGTATATGAACATTGTATCGAAAGGGAATAATCTTTTATCTTTGTGATCTTTAATGATTTCGTTCTTCGGAAATGTTTTTAAAGATGCACTTACGCGCTGTCAAATATTTCAAACTTTAAGAATTTTAAAGTTGATTTACTGCTCATAGTTGTTTTACAATAACAAAAAATATAACATAATTCGAAGAAATTTTTTTAAACATTATTATGGATTTTATCTAATTTAAATTAGCTGCCTAATCTCAGTTTGTTGATTTTTCGTTTTATTTTAAAAACAGCATATATTTTTCTTAAATTTATCCATCAGTTATTTACATGAATAAGAATTTTAAAAACTTGTATTTCTAAGCAATTTGAATTTACAGTGTTTTAAATAAATCCTTTTTTATAATCTTCATATAATTAAGATAAGAATTCCATTAAGATATTTTGAAATAATATGAAGTATTTTTAAATAGTTCATTAAGTACTTTTTGCATCTATCGTATATAATTTAATAAAAAGGTAATGTTTATTTTTAATACTATAATACATATCTTTAATTTATTTTATTATTTATACTTTTTATAATATAATTTATTGAAATAAATTGCTAGAAAATGGAATTTTTGCAGACTGAGAACATAAATGAAAAAGTTTGAAATAATGTTATCAAAATTTATTATGATTAATTGAAATTGTCTGTTAGTTGATAAACACCAATATATTAGAAAACATAGAGAATAAAAAAACACATGTCTTGTGATTTTTTATGGTATAAAAATATTATTATTTTTTTCTTTTTTTAAAAGTCAGTTATTTCTATGAGGTGTTTTTAAAAGATTGATTTTACGAAATAATTAATGATCGAAATATTTATAGATTATAATTTATTAAGTGTTTGCCAAAAATAACTTTTTGAAAATGGCTTATATTACACAAAATGTTTTGATTCTCCTAATGGCAAATCTAGTTGGAAGTTGCTGAAAATTGATAGCTTTATTTTTAAGGTGTTTTGTAAATTTAATAAAGTGCTAATTCCACCTTAAAACTTTTAACCATATCTTCCGATAATAACTTAGCCTCTTTGTTATTCTGAGTAAATTAGAGTTGAATAAAAGTAATCAATTAAATTCCATGCATTCTGTTCTAATTAAAATAATTACTGTTTACGAAAATCTTGGAAGATAATTTAGATGCAACATTGGTTTTGAAAAATAATACAGTTGTTGAAGTTTTGGAGTAGCTAAAAGACTTTAATATAAATTACTAACAAATTCAAAAATATTTCCCAAGTAATTAGTGATAGAAGCACTAATTACTTAGGAAATATTTTTGAATTTGAAAAAAAGAAAATTATAGAATAAAAGAAAGAAAATAATAAAAACATTTTCAAACGTAAAATAATAATTTATATAGGCTGCATTAAAAAACCCACGTAAAACTTTTTCATCTCATAAAATAGTATTATTGTCCAATTGAACCATGTTCCATATTACATGATGATTTTTTTGTATTAGTTAAAATATTCAACATTAAAAGCAAAACATTTAATACTTTAAGTAATTGCAAAATATTTACTACTTTAATGAATTGCAGAATAGGTGAATTTTTTATGTTACTTATGTAGAATCAATTTTACTAATTTATGATTTTTGGAAAATTGTGCAATCTTACATAAAAAAAAATTAAGTCGAATAATGAATCAATATGTAGTAAATTTATTAATTATTTTTTTTGTCATTTTTATTAGTAAATTTATGTGGTTTGTTTCTAGAAATGGCAACACTAAAAATTATTTTTGCATTTCTGTCATGTCGAGTAGTTCTGTAGCTGTTATAATGCGTTACATTTGAATATGGCATGCAGTTTTACAATGTAAAAGAACGTCTCTGAAGACATAGAAAACACTAAAGAAACTCTCGTCTAGAAAACACTAATATCACTACATCTTTGTAGTAAGATGTAGTGATATTAGTGTTTTGTTTGGATGAGTTATGTTAAAATTATTTAAGTAACATTAAATACTCGTGTTCTCCACAAAACGTTTTTTTTTAATGCTGGAAGTTATATTTTAGATTTCTGGAAATACCAGGTTACTATAATTTTACAGATATATTTGGTAATTAAAATGTGATACATTTTCCAGTGTTTGTTATTTATACTCTTTAATAAATAATAGAATTATAACAGATTAGAACGTTTAAATTTTCCAGTTTTAGACACACACACTATATATATAACATATATTATGTAATCTAAAATAATTATGAAGTTTAACAAGCAAAGTAAAGTAGTCAAATTATATTTATAAAAGAATTTTTTGTTGCACTTAAATACTCTAAATAGTGCACCATTTTCAAACTCAGTTGCATTAAAAATATATGCATTTTGATGTACATATTTTCAAATAAAAAGAAGAAAAAATTTTAATTTCAATGAAGATATTTCAATTTTAAAAAACATAAAACATTAAATGTAAAAATAAATTAATAGGAATTTTTTTTTAAAATCATAAAATAAACTCAAATAAATTCAGTTTCGAATCTGCTGGTAGCATCTATTGCAATCGATGCTTTCAGAAACGAGCAGACTGGAGTACCATTGATACATTGTGTGGCGTTTCTTGTCAACAGTCAAACTGCCTGGGGAGAATTTTTCCGGATTTCCACCTAGGGTCCTCCGATTGGGGGGCAGTTGTTAAAAAAAGTATTTCCCTAATGCAATGCTTTCCCCTCATTGTCCGTCTATGGGTTGTAAATAATGTGGAATATGAGGCTCGCCAATGTTTCATCATCAACAACAAGAAAGTCTAAATTTTTGCAAATTTTGACTAGCTTTGACTTTTCTGGAACAGTTAAAAAAAATGTTTTTTTGAAAGATCAAGGAAAGTTGTGTTTAGTTTGTTTAAAGCAATGTGAAGATTAAAATGCATAGCACCCATATTATAACTTCAGAATTGTGTATTGCAGTTATTCGAGAAACATCTATTCCAAACATATTTTCTAGGAGAGAATAAATAAACCTGATCATTACTCACTCGTCCTTTGAAGAAGATTACGAAAAATCAGACACAACATTAGAAATAAGTGTAATAATCTGCATATACTAATTTCCATAAACTAAAGTAACAGAAATTGTTTCCCGAAAGCAGCTGAATATGCAGGAAGATTGAGTGCTATTCAGAAAATGCAAAAGACCTTATTGTAGCATATGCAAATGGTATACCTTCTGACAATAAACTGCAGCATGAAATGAACTGTTTAGATGGTGCTCATTAGATCTAGTTTTATCTGTAATGAACTTATCTGAAGAAGAACAACTAAAAAATAAATACGTTCCCTATTATCAGAACTTTGGTAGAAATATATTAGTTTATCACGAGTTGGCTGAAGTAGAATAAAATTACCAAAATAGTTACGTTAATGCTCTTATTCCTAAACTAAGGAATTAGTTTTAAACTAAAAATGTGTTTTCGAATTCGGTACTTCAAGTACCGAATACATCAAACAGTAAATTAATAATTTCAATAAAAGTTAAAAATAATTGAAATCAATTGTTATTGAAATTATTTAAATTAATAATTTCAATAACAATAGTACAATAATTTCAATAATAATTTTACAATAATTCAATAAAAGTTAAAAATAATTGAAGTTAATTGAAATTATTTAAATTAATAATTTCAATAACAGTTTTACATTAAACAGTCAATCGTGTATATCTTACGTGCTCTCATTCCTTCTGTTTGACGTATTCAGTACTTCAAGTACCGAATACATCAAACAATAAATCGATAATTTCAATAACAGTTAAAATATAATTGAAATTAATAGTTATTGAATTTACTTAAATTAATAATTTCAATAACAACTTTACATTAAACAGTTAATCGTATATACCTTACGTGATCTCATTCCTAAAACTAAGGAATTAATTTTAAGCTAAAACATTTGTTTCCTAATTCGGTACCTCAAGTACCGGATACTTCAAACAGTAAATTAATAATTTCAATAAAAGTTAAAAATAATTAAAATTAATTGTTATTGAAATTATTTAAGTTAATGATTTCAATAACAATAGTACAATAATTTCAATAACAGTTTTACATCAAACAGTTAATCATGTATACTTTTTAGCTTTTTAATAAGCATTCTAGTGGTTGAAATATTTACAGTAAATGTTAAACATCAATATTATGATAATACAACATTTTCAATATAATATTGACTATTCTTTCTATTGCATTCATTGTGCTTCGTTGCTATGGTGATAATTTTATTTACCATTTAAGTATATGAATTGAGTTTATATATAATTAACATGAATTTATAGATTTGTTTTAAAACTTTATTATTCGATTAATTTAATCAAACAGTTTAATATATTTCACTAAATGCTGGAATTCTATGATGCAATGGAAATAAATATTTCGACATGGGCTGTATAACAGTCTCTTGAAGAAATTACAAGTTTGCAACAATGTTTGAAATGCAAAAATATTTTTGGGAAATTGAAAAATAATGTTTATAAATTTGAAGTTTTGTCAAAAAAGAAACTTCAAATAAATAGAAATATTATATTATGATATTAATTATATTTGTTTATTTTCATAATGCAATAGGTGAAAAATTTATCTCATAAGATAGTGTCACAAATTAACCCCAGGCTAGTCTGGTGAAATCAAGGTTCAGAAAAGAGAGCATTAATCGAATAGAATCCAAATGGCTATGCTGACCTGAATTCAATCAAATTTGGTAGTTTACTCTAGGGAGGCATATAGCAGACAGCCAATACTTATCGCTAACAATAAAGACCTCAAAGCATATATCCATAGCATATATAATTATATTTAATGCAGAATTATTAAAAGCACTGATCATAACTATATCATTTGATTAACACATTACTAGCATTTCCTTTTAATTTATACTGTGTTTCATGCCAATTTAATTCGCTTAATAAAGAACATAATTACTTATTAAACTATATTTTAAAATATATTTGTAGAAATGAATTATTGCAAATAAGTGAAATAATTTTTGTTTGGTTATTAATTTTATTATTCTGTTTTTATTGATATTTCTTTAAAAACTTTAAAAAGAATAAATGTAAACTTTAAATTGTATTTTAATGCATTAAAATTAGCAATTTAAATTTTTTTTCAACTCATTTAGCATTAGTAATTTATTATAAAATTTAAAAATTATATTAAAAAGTGGCAAGACTTTTGAAATTCAGGCAATAATTAAATAATACATATGTGCTTTTAGAGATCTTTAAAAGCTATTCCAATGTATCACATTTTTAACGAATTTTCTTAAGGTAAGATAACTTAAAAATAAAAAAAATGTCCTTCATGGGTAATTTGAAGTAGAGATTGATACTAATGAAAGTATCTGATTTTTTAACTACACGATTCAGAAGTTAAAAGTTTTCATACAGTTAAGAAAATAATATAGGAAGTTAAAGAATTTTTAAATTTCAAATAATACAGAAATTTAATTTTAAATGGTATCACTTGAAAAGAAAACTATCTTTACTTTCTAAATCCCTTTGATGTGACTAATTGAGGGTAATGTTAAATAATTTATTTAAATTTAAGGTTAAATTTAGGGTAGATATTTAAAAGTTTCATATATTCCATAGAATTACGATTTAAAATCAAGTTAAATTGCTGTAAAGGAACATAAAATCAAAACGATACATTTATTTCTGAAAGCAATTGGAAAATATAGAATAAAGAAAAAAAAAATTACAATCAAACTACATTTCCAAAGATTCATTTAGTATTAATAACTTAAATTCATTCTTTATTAAATAATAAATAAATACTTCTCTTTTCCTAATGAAAAATAAAACGATAATTTAATAAGAATAAAACCTGAAATGCAGTCTTTCCGTAGAAATACACAGAAATGCAGTTATAAGACTGCAATTTTTGTAATTATTGCAAATTACTTATCAGCTAATATTTAACTCTAATTAGGCGATTGTTGAAACTCATTATAAGTTTATCTTTTGAAATGGCTGCACTGAGCAACAATAATGTCTAAATTCAGATTTTTCGGTTGAACGAGAGTTAAATTCTAACTTCGTCAACATGAATGTTCAAAGCAGTTAATTGGTCAGCCAATATTAAGAATTTTTCAGATTCATGGCAAAGGTAATATGGAAAATGCATGTCCAATACTTTAACAAATTACTGATTTAGCAACAGATGTCTCGTGTGAATAGCCTAAATGCTGATTTACTGATCAATATTCAAAATATCAATTGTGTTTACTACTAAGCACTTGAATTTGCCTCATTCCAGATAGCAAGCGTTCAGTTCCAGAGATAATGTCCGAATTAGTTACGCGGCGTACTTGCAAATAGTGATAATTTATGACAGAACTAGTTGTCATAATCCCAATGTCCACAATTAGTCGTGAAATAACCCCCTTAGGCTGTTACGCCGTCTGGTGGAAATAGCCAACTAATTTAATATGATACATATTTTGACATGCGTGTATATTTACTGGACATTCACATTTATGTAAATCAAATTAGGAAATACACAAAAAATCAAATTTCGAAAATACTTCGGAAGTTATTCTATAAAGAAATTATTTTAACTGTATATTATTTTTTTATTCACAACTTTAATATAGAATATTTCTATTTTATTTTACATGATGAAGATCTTTCAACTTTAATAAGGTTATCAAATTAAATTATTTACCATATATTAAAAAACTGCCTTTCTTAATATTGAATTGAAAACAAAATGGCTTCTCAAAATATTTCTCAATGAAACGGGATATTTATCATTATCATATAAATCTGAGTTGTTATTATCATATAAGTAAAGTTGAAACTAGATTTTTGTAAGTAATTTTATTTAATTTGTGCACAGTATGTGAAACAAAATCTAACAAACAGAAACAAAATATATTGATTTAATGCATGGAACTTCAAATTAGTACATTTATTTCCTATAGTAACTACGATAAAATGCAAATTTAATGTATAATATCGAATATGCCCAAATAAATGTGTTAATTGAAAGATTCCCTAAATTTCTTCTTGCTAGTGTAGTTCTGAACTGTAATTGATATTTTTAATATGGTAAAGAAATGCATAAATTAGTTCTGTTTTAAAATGAATTTGAGAAATGTAAGCTTGCAATAAAAAAAAAGAATCTTTATGTGTTATGGACATACTATTTCCAAAAATGATAATTCAAAGCATTACTATTGGTGCTTTCCCCTATGTTTACAAAATTTCTTCCTTGCATGTTTCAAACTTTTTCGTAGTATTGCTATATAATCTGAACCTATTTTTTATGTACTATTATTATTATTATTATTATTATTACTATCACGTATTAGCATTTACAATCCATTTTAAATTGCATTTACCAATGGTAATGGTTTTATACAAAATGTCGTTAAACATTTCATCGACGAAATTTTTTAAGTGAAGAAAAAGTAATTTAATATTTGATTAATTATTTAATATCTATTTTATATCATTCAGCAACAATTCAGCACCCATGAATAAAATAAATTAACGATAGCATCCTAATAGTGGATGTGAATTGTTGCTTGTTAATCGTAGAAAATGAATGAAAATATTTCATACATTCAATATCTTGAATGTACGAAATATACAGGTTTTTTCTTATTTTTCCCAAACATAGTGAAATGTAGTATCTTACGTAATTTTATTATCAAAAAAAATTTTTGAATCAAATTTTCCTAGGGCAGAAACACATAGTCTTAATTTTACCATTAATGATAAAATTTACTACAAAAAAAATTAAGCATTTATAAAGCAATATTGAAAGGGAGTGGATGTTGCTTGCTAATGGTAAAAAATAAATGAAAATATTTCATACATTTAAGGTATACAGGTATTTTCATATTTTTCCTATTTATTGTAGACTACTTTTTGATTTTTACCACCTTGTTTGGTGCAACATAGCCAAATCTGGCTCTTGTGTCATTAACCCAACCAACCATATTTTTCCTAAACATAGTAAAATGTGGTGTTTTACATATTTTTTTTATCTTGGAGAATTTTTGAATCCCATTTTCTTAGGCAGAAATATACATAGTTTTAAATTTGCCAACAGTAATAAAATTTGTTACAATAAAAATTAAGTATTTATAAAACAATATTGAAAGGGAGCTTTTAAGTGCAACTGTTCTAAGCTACAATGAAGCATTATTGAGTATTTTGAAGTAAATAGCTGTCCAATAACTGCAATTTTGCAATACATATTTATCTGGAATTGATGTAAGAAAAAATAGATTAAATTTGTTAGGATCTCATTTGACTTGTAGTAAATCACAATGTTGAAAATATTTTTTTAAATATAGTAAATATTTATTCAAATTAATAATAATTGCGATTTTTACTTCCCTAAAAATAATAAAGAAATAAAACTATAATTTTATCTTTTTACTACAAATCACGATTCCTGAAATAGGAATTCGGAATATAATAAATAACTTTACACCATAATATGTAATGTAAGAGAAAAACGAACTGAAAGAGCGTAAATAATTTATTTCTTGAACTAAAATGATCGATTGGCAAATAATTTCAATTTTATTAAATAATTAAATTATTGGGCGTAATAACTATTTTAATAGTTTTTTCCTATACAGTTTGATTAATGTACCAAACCTATCTACTTTCAAAATGCAATAATTTTGTCAGTTTTCCACTATTGTTTAAATATCTGTAGAAAACTGTTATAAAAGAGAAAAATACTTTTAAGGCATTAAGTGTCATTATCAAAAATAATTGTAACTGAAATGTCAGATTAGTTATAAATGGTCTTCACTGAATTTAAATAGGAACGTATACTGTTATCTACCTAAGAAAAAGAAGTGATAAACGTAAAATGCAGAGGAAAAAAAATCAATAAAAGGACAAAATCATATTCTGGAATATTAATTGAGACAACATCATTTTCTTTTTTTAATATCATCTACCTAGGGGAATTTTACTTTTCAACTACATTTGAAATTGAAATTTTATTCATCCTCATCATTTGTAGGATTTAATTGAAGCACTTCTATGAATCAATCCTTTGATTTTTCATTTATATTCTTTTTAACTTTTTTCGCTTTATTTTCGATTCAATAAACTGGTCAAAATATTAATCATCTTTTTCATTTTAACTCTTGAACAATGTATGGAAAATCAACAATAAACCGATAAAAATGAATTGATTCCTGCTTTTTTTTATAAATGCCAAACAGCTAACGATTTTAGTACTCAAATTCTCTTAAGTACTGATTATTTTGAGCTTACATTTCTTCTATATTGAAGAGAAAACTCTTTTCTTTTGTAACTCTTCGTATTATAAAATTATTTAATAAAAGATTTATTTTGGTTCTCTTAGAATTTTAAGGAAATTTGATAGTGTTTGATGATCAAATTTTCTCACTAAATATATAAATATATACTCTAAATAAAATGATTTTATATTATTTAAAAAAACTTGCACTGATAAAAATCCATAAGAAAACAGAAAAGTTAAAATCAAAAAATCCATCAAGTATTTAAGAAATAATTAAGAAAACCAAGAGAAAAAATATTTAATTAAAAATCAATTATAAATAAAAAGTGCAAAGTATAAAATTTCTCTTTGATCGATTAAAAGAAATTATTGAGAATTAAAAAAATATTCATCTTATTGGATGAATGTTTCATATTATTTAATGTTGAATCTAAATAAAATCTTAAAATGTTTTGATAATAATTTCACTAATTGTTCCAGAACTGTGACACCTGATAAGTATCATTTTTGTATGTTTTCATTAACTTGCTTCAAATCATATAGTTGAAATTTATTTATAATTGAAGTTTATTTTTATACAATTAATTTTCTATTCTTTCACTTATCTTTATTCACTCAAAAAAGGTAAATGCGTTATGCCAATAATGAATATATTTCATAACGGAAATATAATCAGGTAAATTTTGCGACAACTGTTGTTCTAATTTATAAATTTCCCAGATAAACACGCCAATATAAATTACTCTAGAATTCTTGGGTATCACATTTCGCTATCATATCACTTTTATTGCATGAATATAATGTAACTAATATAAATTTAAAGAGCTCTTTACCTAATTACATTTCAAAGAGAATTGTTCAAATAATTTTCAACATATTTAAAGAAACACTGTTGAAACTAACTGAAACACCACATATAAATTCTGAACACGAAGAACAATGTGAAAAAAAATTCACTGTGAAAAAACTTTTCAGTGAAATTAAAAAAATAAATCCAATGTAATATGTTGTATTCGATAAATATTAAAAAAAGATTAGATTTTAAAAAGCTGTATTGAAAATTAGTTTAATTAAAAAATATCTTCCAAATATAACACTATAACTAAACATTCTTACCATAACCGCTTCTTAAGTTTGTTGGGGTTTCATAGTAAACTATAAAATCAATTTTACAAATGATTTTAATCAGTTATTGTTGCATAACTTATTAATTATCAACTTAACGAAACTAAATTTATCAAAATGTATAGCATATTGTTATAAATAAATTATAATGGATTATGTAACAATCTTCTTCAAAAACATCTCATCTATTAGTAGTACTTATCAAATTCAGTATAATTAGAAAAGTATTTTTCAAGTCTAATGTCACTTTAATCAATTCTATAACTTATTGTAATTTTACGGTAAATTTTAACAATTATGTGAATGCGATTGTATTCCATTAGTTGAAACATCACTCTTAAATTGTTAATTTAAAAAATAAATTATGTGATAATGATGTATTCAATAAAAAAAAAAACACAAATTGTAACGGTGTTTGTGACAATAGTTTTGGAAATTGTCTCGTCTTTAAAGAGTATTATTAAAATTAAATATAATCGCTAATATCTACCAACTAATGATTATTATTTTAATCAGTTCTTAAGTTTACTATTAAGTTGGTATAAATTATGATATGAATTATGCAGATACGATTTTATCCGTGGATTGACACATCGTTTGTAAATTTTAAATTTGATGAAAATAAATTAAATGAAACATTATATATTTCATGAACATATGCAAATTCTAATGATGTTAATAACACCACTCGTAATGAGCCTCGTCTATTAAAAATATATATAATTACAAGATTATCTACCAAATACATCAAGAAATGATTTTTAACTTAATCGATCTTAGCTTGTTGTGAGTTCAGAAAAAATATGACATTAATCATGAGGATATAATTTTATGCAGGAATATATATAATAATTGTTAATCGTGGACATATTAAAAATAATTTCACTGAAAATTTTATATTCCATAAACATAGCAAACTATGATGTTGTTTGTAAAAGCCTTCTTGAGATAAATCTCATTTATTCAACTTCAGTTAAAAATGATCTTCTAAGTTTACCAACTAAAGATACTTACCTTAATCCTAGCTCCAACTTATTATTATTTTTTTAAAACTTATTCAGTATAAATAAGGTATTAGTTATACTTGAAATAAATATCATTTATCCAATTTCAGTTATAAACGATCTTCTAAGTATGGCAATTATTGATTCTTACCTTAATCATTTCTCTAACTTATTTTCATTTAGCTTATTCAGTATTAATTATACTTCTTTATCTCAAGAAGTATAAATCTCATTTATCCAACTTCAGTTATAAAGGATCTTCAAAGTATACCAACTAATGATTCTTACCTTAATCATTTCTCTAACTTATTTTCTTTTAACTTATTCAGTATGAATTATGGTACTAATTATATTTTTGAAATAAATCTTATTTATCCGACTTCAGTTATAAAGGATCTTTCAAGTATACCAACTAATCATTCTTACCTTAATCATTCTCTAACTTAGTGTCTTTTAACTTATTCAGTATAAATTACAGTATTGATTATACTGAGATAAATCGCATTCATCCAAGATTTTCCAAATGTACCAACTAATTTTTCTTACTTTAATCATTTCTCTAACTTATTAAGTATAAATTATAATACTAATTATACTTATTGAGATAAATCTCATTCATCCAAGATCTTCTAAATGTACCAACTAATGATTCTTACCTTAATCATTTCTCTAACTTATTGTCCTTTAATTTATTCAGTATAAATTATGGTATTAATTATACAAACGCAATTTTATCCCGTGATTGACGTATTCCATGTAAATTGAAATCTGATCCCAGTCGAGGAGTGTATCAAAAATGCTTTCTCGTCACGAAAGAAAGTCGGGATAAAAGACGAAAGGTATTGAAAAGTTCCTCTTTCAGGCAAGTAAAATTTTCAGTGAAACTACTTGGAGGAAAGTTTCCTGCTCATTAGGTACCTTTTGTCGCATGTTAATGTGGCAATTCCCTGGTACTGTCTCCTCTGCGAAGGTAGTAGTCGAAGTATGCAGGAGTAGTTCCCAATCAAACTTGATTTCTGGACTCTCTTCTCCGTTCGGGGTCCAAATCGCCCGAAGTCTGTAATTCGAATGGGAAGGAAAAAAAGGAAAAAGGCGGAATTTGTCAGTTTTAATGGGGAAATGAAACCTGAAGGTAGAGGAAATTTTTCTCGATTCCATTTTGTGAGTGGTGTTTTAAAAATTACGCATATGAGAGATTTTATGCGAGTTTTTTTGGGAATAACGTTATGACATAACAAAAAAGCAAAGTAAAGTAAAGTAGAGTTAAATTTTAGAAGGGGCTGATTACTTTTTGGAAGTTTTATATATATATTTTTTTTGAAAGTCATTTTTAGCTCCGTTAGCAAGATTCGGGATTTATTGCTGATAAAACTTTTTGCGAATCGTTTTTCTTTTTTTTTAATTGTATTGTTTTGTTCTACTGGAATTTAAGGACTTAAATTTTGCTAGTTTGGAAAAAGAAAAATAAAGAGTTAAAAGTTATGTAATTTAATATGACACCAGAGAACAAAGTATTCAGAAAATTGAAAATTTACCAATAAGTTCTAACTGTGCATTTTTATTCAACATTTTAAAAATGTTATTATTTTAAAAATGCTTCAATGCATGATAAATAGTATATATTTTAATGACATTTTTAGAAGCATATTCCCGATTATTCATTTTTTAGATTCATTAATTTCGTCTTTCACTTACAATTATAACTAACAAATATACCAACATTGTTACAAAAAATTAAGCATTTTTAATTCTGGACAACATTATTACGAAAAAATGTCGGTGTCATAATTAAGAGTTTGAAATTTTAAGTAACTCTTCTTAAATAATAAAAATTAAGCAAATAAAGAAATTATTCTTATTAAAGAATTCCCAACATTTTTTTATTTAATAAGTTATTTTTCATAATAATTTAACAAATGGCGTCTGTCAATGTTTTAAGGCAGGAGTCATCTTGTAGCATAAAAATATGATTGCAATAGAAAAAAATAAAGTTTTTATTTAATTAAGAAAATTAATAAAATAACTTTTTTCGCACTTGTTATTAATTTACGGAGCGAAATAACAAATTCAGAGAAAATGGACATCTAAGTGCCTTCTAAAAGGACTTTAAAGGCTAACTTTCCCATATTTGAATGCTGTATGGGCATTCCCTCTAAGCAATCTATTGTCTCCAAGCAATCTCCAATCGACTGTCAATGTGGACAGCTTATACACGCTGTCAAAATCTCCATAGAGTCTCTTCGTTTCTGAAATCCTTAAACTACAAAGTACGCCATTAACTATTCTAAATTATTTGAAATTAAATGTTAGAAACTTATTTAATAATCCATACAATTACACATAATGAAAAGGAAATTAATTTATTCAAATTAACTTAGAATTTAGCATTTTTTTTCATTACGGTTTATGCACTTCATTATTAAAATATATAAATAGAAGTATAGAAAATGCCTTAAATTTACTTAACATTTTAAATGCTTCCAAGGAGAAAGTTAAGTGCACAAATAGATAGATGTAAATAACATTAATTCAAAAATACTTATAATTTATGAAATTTCTCACTTCATATTTAATTCAAGATTAATCATCTTTATCATTATTAGTAAGAAAAGATCTATATTTTTGAGGATAATAATATAAATTACAAACAACATGATTAATATTTTGTGTGAAATGGAAAAAAAAATGCTTTCCGTTATATAAGTTGATTGTATAGTTATTATACTTTATATTTTTCTTTCTTCTATTTGTTCCCGACTCGTGGCTCAGTGGTAGTGTGCGCTGCTGGTGAACATTAGGACTGAGATTCAATCCGTTGCCGCCATTGCTGTAGACACAGTTTCAAAATCGAGGAGACTCGATGGCGTTTGAGATGTTCAGCATCTTGCCTCATAAGGCAGACTACTTGGGGGGAGTTTCAGGGTTTTCTCCCTACAATATGCTAATATGGGCAGGTTTTGCCTAAAATGTCCTCCTGGAAGGCACTGCCCTTCTTCAGCGATTCGGAGCCAAGTCAGACTTCTACCCAAGGGTGCTCCATCACAACAGAAGCTTCACCCTTTTCCTTTACCCATGAGAAGGCTACTCATGAGGCGTCCGTCCCGCGTTGCCAGACATTGAGGATTAGTCACATAGTCTTCTATTTGTACATTCATCATCATTGTCGCAACAGCCCCATGGTGTGCCAAGGCTGTCTGCCTACTGGCAGACTTCGAAACAAGATATGTTTTCTTTTTATGGAGTAGAGTTGCCAGCACTACGCCCAACGCTTTACAGCCCTATTAGACATGGACATACTGTTTAAAGTGGATTCTAAACTACTACAAGTATCCATGCCACCGCAGGACTCGAACCTGAAGCCTGTGTCACCGAGCATCAGAGCGCTAGTCACTCGGTCCCTATTTGTACTTTGAAAACCTTAATTTCTTGTAAATTTAATAAAATGCAGGCAAATTTCAATAGTTGTTCTACTAAACAATACTTACTCTCAATTGGAACTAAGCGAATAATATTTTTTCTGAGATTTGCATTTCTTAAAAAGGAATGATGCCTTTAATTTTAAAGAGTGTCTCAGTTCTGTGTTGAAGATGGCTAAAACAATTTTTTTTTCAACCCCTTATCAAAAAAAGAACTCGTAGATATAAATATTCTTTTCATTTTTAGTGGACACTTTATGAATTCTTACTTTCAGAATACATGACAAAGATACATTTTTATCAATGTTAAAGTAGTCTTTCTGAGACATTCGCCGTTTTTACTTTAAACTGGCATTGGAATAGCAGAAGAGGAAATTAATACCGAGTTTCTTTTTTTGAAATGTTTTACAAGTCGCTAAATTCCTTTCAAAGTTAATTTCCTGTTCCTTACTTTTACCGGATACTTACTTTCTATCATAACAAGAAATAAGCAAGGCCGTGAAAATCATTTTCACAGTTAAGTCTACCATCTTGTGAATTTTCCTACATCTTATTCGATAATATTTTTCCATGGTAGTTTTGAAGCACAGGAAACTTTTCAAACATGTTTCGATGTTGTTTCTTGTAATGTTGTTTGCGATAATTTCTATTTTTTTTCTTTCTAAGAAACAATGATAGAAATTAGATTTTCCGAAATGTATCTCAACATCATCAATCACTGCCTTTTAAAATTTCTTTGAATAAACGAATCTTATCATGCTCAAGTCGCAAAGATTACTTTTTTGTTTAATTTGTTTTCAGACCGGTTTAAAGATTACTTTCAAAAACTAATTAATCTTATGGTTGATCAAAACAAGGTGACTTAGCAATAAAACAGCAAAATTAAAAATCTGTCAGTTACTTATTGGTACGTTGGAAAATTACTCGCCTAAGTAAAAAAACATGTTTTATATTTGCTGTATATTATTAACGTATAATTTCAGTCTGGAAAATTGCTAAAAGGTGATTAATTGTTGGTTGGTGATGGGAGTAATTATGGCATGGATAAAAGTATTTTTAGTATAATTAACTGCTTATTTTTCAAGTTAGAATAAACCGGAAATAAAACAGCTATTTTTAGAATGGATAGCTAATATGAAAACTTTTTAAATTTAAAAAACTAAAGGAAAATAAATAGTTTGATTTCAGAAAACAATTTACTAATAGAGTGATGAGCTTTAATCAAATAAAGAGTTAAAAGTTGAAAAATCTGTTTAATTAAATAAAAATATTATCATAAGTACCTTTTATGACCGAAATAAAACAGTTATTTTTAGGATGGATAGCTAATATGAAAAACATTTTAAATTTTAATGTCTACAAGAAAAGAAATGGTTTGATTTCAGAAAACTATTCTCTAACAGAGTGATGAGCTTTAATCAAATCAAGAGTTAAAAATTTAAAAAAAAAATCTGTTTAATTAAATAAATATCTTATACTATGTGCATTTTAGTGATAATTTTTATTTACGGGAATATTATGTTTTTTTTACAGCATATACAGAACAAAATTATTCTTTATAAATTAAAATAGCTATCTGTATCATCTTCCTATATATCTTTATGAGTAATTAGGAAAATAGGAGTGATATCTTCGAGAACTTCATAAGAAAACTAGTTCACTTTTAAGTAATATAAAAGGCCAATATAATTTATTTTATCTTAAACCATTATTTATCTATATGTTAAGGAGAGGATACTTGGTAATTACCGAAATACTTTTGGTCAGTATTAGTCTATAGAGTTAAGTGGCATCTAGTTCTGAACCTATAATCTTTCCTTTCATCGAAGAGTTAAGCGGACAATTCATGACGAGGCACCTAAATAATGTTTAAATAATAGACAATATTTTAATCATGAAAAATGTACAATATAATTAATATTATTGTTTGGTAAGTTTTAAATTCTTTTTTATTTTCTCCAATCTTTTTTTAACATGTTTAATTTCCTTGAGTACTTTTTTTCCAATTCCTTCTATTAGCTCACACTCTCCCTATATATATCATGTTCAAATTTTCAATCGTTCATAAAATACTATTTATTCATCCACCCAAGTTCAAATACATTTTTTTGCTCTTGTAGTGGATGACACTGGATGTTAATATAGTTTTTTCAAATATTAATTCAGTAATTAAATTAAATTAATTAATTTTAGTTTTTTTTAGATTTAAGTTGCATGTATCTGTCAATAGATGGCGCCCGATAAACTTAAAAAAATGAATGAAAATTATTTATAAAGGACTTTCTGCAATATAGTGAAAAAAAAGTAGGAATTGACTTTAAATTTTTTTTATATTACTTGTTTATTGTATATTGGTAGGTCTTCTGTTCCTATTATGTATATCACGAACAGACAACCGATGAGGGGCGAAAAGAGTACATTGCTTATTGTAGAACTTATAGGGATAAGCCTCGTATGTGCGTGTCGTATGGGTGAAAATCCGAAATACTGCACCAAGTAGCCTGATTGTTGATGTGAGACGTTTATACTTGCTATCCCAATCGCCATCTAATAAACTCGTTTCTAAAAGCATTGATTGCAACTGCAACCGATTAATTCCTGTTATAAGTAAATTATGCACGAAAACACTCATAATTATAGATAGTTTTATTAGCTGCGTAAAGTTATGAGATAATGAAATAAACTCAATTATTATACTATATAACTATTTATTTATGAGATATACTCAATTATTATGCGATAAATCTACTTAATTATGAGATAAACTCAATTATTATCTGATAAAACTATTTAATTATAAGATAAACTCAATTATTATGCAATAAAAGTATTTAATTATGAGATAAATTTCCTTTACATTTTAAAAATAGTGAAATAATTTAAGCCTGTGTAATGTCATTTAATTCTTTGATACTTTTTTAAAAATAAAAAAATTGGTACTTTCTTGCTACTTACTATTAGTATGGGGCATAGTTATGTGATAAAAATATGATAGGAGATATGAATATTACGGATGTATATCTTTAAATAAAACATATTGCTTAGTAATCTAAGAGAATTCATTTGAATTAATTAAAAGATGTAATATCATTGAGAAATGTGTATTACAGATGATATATGCAATTGGATAGTATTTGAAGAAATTTCTTTTTAATGTTTGCATAAGTTATTTTCAAATTATATCAACTTACATAGAAAAAGATATCATAGAATTTTTTAAGCAAAAACAGTTTTCGTTGTTTCTTTCTTTCTATAAAAATATTTATTCTAAATTTTTATTGTATATATCAAATGCTTTCAGCTGACTTCTCCTGGTAATATGATATTCTTTTTGGTATCATCTTATATATCTTAAAAGAAAATAAACTCTTAAACGTATGCAAAATATGTATTATATAGAAAAAGAATTACATTTTATTGATGTCATTTCTTAAATCCTGTTTACATGTATTAATAAATATCGGTTTTGCTTGGATTTGCAAAACCAATTGGACTAATGCATAGGATGGTAAATTGGTTCGGTTTGTTGTTGTACAGTCATTTTTTGCACAATTTGGGCTAATTAGACTGGGAGATACAGTTTAAAGTGGATTCTGAGGCCCTATTACTACTACACCACACCACGCCACATCACATTACATCACATCACTGAGCCTAGAGCTAAGTTGCCCCTTTACAAGTTTGGAATGACGTAGGTGAAAAGTCTGATTGTGATCTGTGACACTCTACCGTCATAATACACCGGGACCTACGGTTTAAAGTGGATTTCGAACCACTAACAAACATCTATGCCACTGCTAGCCTTTGAGCCTGAACCATGTGGTAACAAGGATCAGAGTCCTAGCCAATTGGCTATCAAGTCGCCATAAAATGCTAAAGATTTCAACTAATTATTGTACATTTATTTCTGTGATTACCAGTTATTAAAATTTTTAACTAACAAGTAAATAATATATCGCAATTCTGAAACTTTTAAATTTAAATTGGATAGCTATCCGACTTTTAGTTTATTTTTTTACATTTTCCTGTGTAATTGTTATGATAACAAAAATTTTAATTAAAAATAAGGCATAAAACATAAATAAATAATGACTAAAAGTCAATTAATACATACCTAAAGTTTGAAACAATTAGATTTAAGAAAATTTAAATAAATTAAGTGAAAGCAATTTTTATAATGCGAAGTAATTGTAAAAGCAGCTTGAAAATGGCTTAATAATTTTTGCTTTATTAACTATTAAGTTATTATTAATTCACATTTTCAAAAGTACTGTAAGTATTTGTTGGTGAAATTTTTAATGATCCATAAGGTTTGTTTTATGATTCATTCATTTTATGTTTATGTTTGGTAAAGAAATGGTCAAAGATTTCAAGGACATTCCAAATAATTATTGTTT
>BPLQ01015489.1:86312-112663 GCA_021605075.1 Caerostris darwini
ACGAATGGCAATCTAAACTATAATATATTATTACTTATTTTTTGAAATTCTAATTATTTTCAGATAACTAACAAGAAAATGTAACAAATACTGTTTATACCATGATCCAAACTTTTGGTTACATTTGAATAACTTCTTTTGATTTATATATAATTATACTTTAATCCCCAAAACTCCCAAATTACTATGACGTTTACACTTCTATGAGGGTTAAAAAAAATTTAAAACCTTTTTCTACTTTTTTTTAAACAAAAATATTAAATAAAAAAAAAAAAAAAAAAAAACTATTGCGATGCAACTAATACAAAAATCTAATAATAACATGTTACCTAACAATTCATAAGTTAACTTCATTTTAAACAAATGTCTGGAAAACAGAAAAATATGTCTAAACTATAATGGCAATCTAAACTATAGTACATTATTGCTATTTTCAAAAATTCTAATTATTCTTAGATAACTGACATGAAAATGTAATAAATACCGTTTGTATTTATTACTAATAATCTAAACTACTGTTATCTAAACTAAACTAATAATCTAATCTGTTATTAATTAATATGTTACTAATAAACTAAACTATTTATTACTGTAATCTAAACTTTTGCTTAAATTTAAACAACTTCTTATGCTTTATATATTATTATATTTTAATTACAAAAAATATTTCTTAACTCATAAATTATCATGACTCACCATTACCATGGTTTTATATTTTTATAATTTTGTATATATATATTTTTTAACCCTTCTATGAGGGTTCAAAAAATGTAAAACCTTTTTCCATTTTATTTTTTTATTCACAACGAAAATATAAAATTAAAAAAAAAATTATTTCGATACAACTAATACAAAAATCTAATAATAACATATTACCTAACAACTCATAAGTTAACTTCACTTTAAACAAATGCCTGGGATATATATAAAAAATATGAAACCTGCTCAACGAAATGCGTTGCGAGTGAAAAAAAGGACGGGCTTATCTTTTAGGAAACGTCAGGTTTCAAGAAGAGCCATCAATCATAGGTTGAAATTCAATTTCTTAGAGTTGATTCCTATCTACCGCCACAGTAACTGTAACATAGACCACTCCTGTTTCGTAGGCCGAGCACCCCTTCAACGGAAACGAAATCCAACCCATTACCAGGGCACCATGTAAATTGAGCACAGCACGCAGGCCTCGAATTTCCTCTTTTATAATAGCCGTATTTCCTGAACTATAGCCCGAAACAGAGAACTACTAGGTCCCGAGTTACAGCTTAATTCCTGCCACTTCAGTGGACTAGAGTAAAATATTTCATTTCTCCATTAATCAATGTCCTACCCATTGAATTTGGCTCAAAAATTGGTTGGATGATTATTAGTTTGGGTAATGGCCTATAATTATTTTTATAATAAAGGTATTTCTTGGTAAATTAGAGAATTTAGCGTTGCCAAGAGTAGAGAAGTCATATATAATTGCTTATGAGCTTTTTTTTTCTATAAGAGTTAATTATGAGAAAATGAAATTCTGTGCTAACACCATTTAGGTATCAGTAGTTCATTAACAATATTAAATACAAAAGTGATAGACTTTGTAGTGCATAATAATAGTGAATACAAAAACCTTCAGTGTACTAGAATAAAATATTTCATTTCTCCAGTAATCAATGCCCTACCCGTTGAACTTGGCTCAATATTGAGTTGGATGATTATTAGTTTGGATAATGAGTTATAATTATTTTTATAAAAAAGGTATTTCTTGGTAAACTAGAGTTTAGCGCCATTATTCTGTACTTAGGTATCAGGGTATCAGTAGTTCATTACCAATAATAATAACACCATAATTCTGTATTTAAATATCAGTAGTTCATTACAAATATTGAATACAAAAGTAATAGACCTTGTAGTGCCCAATAATAGTGAGTACGAAAACCTTTATTATTAAAAAAAGGACAATATAAATACATTTTAAAGTTGGAAGTTAATTATTATCTACTTTTCTCTTTCGACTTTATACCAATAATACATATTTTCGTTTTGTATTCTAGCTTACAGAAAAAATTAATAAAGCCAATATCTGTTAATACACAAAAAATTGCTTTCTTACGATTAAAATATTTAAATCTAATAATTCCTGTTTCTACCAATTTTAAAAATAATATCTTAAATAAACAATATTTTTTTATTTTGTAAATTGAACAAAACATCCACAGTTCGTGTTGAAACATGGTCAAGGCATAATGTTAATTTTGTCACCCCGATATTTAAAACGTTTACAAAACGAATTTAAATTTTGTCAGATTTTTATTTTTCTACAGCCAATATGTGTATTTACTGTGAATATTCTTTGATATATTTGAGGATGACAGTTTAATCTGTGATCACTCTATCGTTCATCAAATCATGACAATTAATCTACACATAATACGCAGTGTACGAAGTTATTGATGCAGTATTTCAAAATTATTTATTTATAAAACCAACTTATTTGTCTATATACTATTTAAAACCATTATTTTCATATATTTATTATTAAAGTTGTCTTAAAAGCCATTTTATTTATATTTATGTAATTAAAATTATTTGGAATTATATAATGTTGTAGTATTAAGTTTTCAAAAACTGAAAGGGAGATGGCAATAATTTCTTTCATTTTAAAAATAGTTAATTTACTTAGAGAAATATTTTTGAAAAACTGTCTGATATATGCAGAAGAGTCGTAGGGAAAAAAAATTCAAGGTAAAGCTTTGCTTTAATTACGTCTATTTATAACGTGTTTTGTTTTTTGATGAAGATGAAATTTCAGTTTTCCATCATTTCCAGGCGCGGTTTTGGTAACGAAGAACTTAATGAGAAAATTTGCTTTCTTAAACGCATAATGTATTTAATTAACATATACTTTATACATAAGCATATTATTTCTAATGAATGCGTAAATAAATCTTTTCACTACTTTCAAGGCACTTTCATGCTTTTGTTTCTTTTAAAAATTGTAATATTTTTTTTGTTTAATATCAAAAGAAAAGTTTGATTAAAACAGAGCTAGAAGAGAATTGTTGATTAATTTAAATATAAAATTTTCTTAAACTTCTTGAGAAGCAACTATTGATTCCAGAAAGGTTAAGAAAATTTGTTTATTTTCATTTTATTAAATATTTCCCTATTTTTAAACCTAGTCAGTTTAAATTTCCTTTAAATAACAAAAAGAATAAATTCAATTTTGTAATAATTGAAAATCTTTATCAAAACACTAAAAAAAAATTGCGGTAGAAATTTCTGGTTACCTAATGCATTTATAATAATCTGATATCTTTCTTTTTGAGAATCCTTTTATGAATTCTTTTATTGAAACTATAGCAATTAAAAGAAAGTATCGATCTCAGATAAATTTGAATTAAAAGTGATAGTATAATCTTAATAAATATATAAAAAAGAAAATTGTAAGTTTATATGCATGGGGAATATTTTTATTTACACAAACACATTTTAATTACTCGTTTTAAACTTTAGGAAAATGATAAATGAATGTTTGTAATGTGTCAAAAAAATGTTTATTTGTTTAACGAACATTTTCAACAACTTGTTTTCTACTGCAGTGTAAATTTAACTTTTGTTTTCATGGAAAGCAGTTAATGCCAGAAAAGCAAATATTTTATTACTTTGAACTCCGTACTAACTAGCTTAACTCCCTAAAAAATTCATATTGAAAACTTCATTATATAACTTCTTTTTTGAATAAGCTGAATCAGAAAAGGTTGTATTTTAATAAGCTCATAACTTGGTGTGTGTGTGAATGCCGTATCATTACCATAAGATCAATGGCCACTGCCACTGGAAAATTGTAATAAAGCCAGTTTTATCAGTGGTTCAATATGGGATAGAAGGGAGTGATCTGTTTCTCTACATAAAAGCAAAAGCGAGAAAGAGAAAGCGGTTCGTCAACTTCAACATTACCTACGACGGTGGATGTGAGAAATACCTCTTGGGAGGATTTTCAGGAGTAAAAGTATGCGTTATATTGTAAAATATCTTGAGAACCTCAACCAGACAGATCATATATAGAAACAAACTCTTGTAGCAACCATTACAGTGCCTTCTAAGTTTAAAGTAGTGATCTAGATCTCGCCACCAGAAGGTATTTTTTTAATAAACGAGCAAACAATAAGTCTTTGATTAAACAATTAAAGATTAATTTATAAATTTTTGTAATATATAGGATAGCGTTAACTGTTAAATTTGCTAAAAATCTATACACTGTCTATGGGTTAACTTTATTGACAATAGTCATAAGTCATATTTTTATTTTGATAGAAGTAAGACACAAGAACTATCATAGTTATCCTGGTTTCGGTATCATCTGTAAACCGAGATAACCAGCAATTACACGCAATACTTCCCTTGCATCCAATTTACCACGAAATGATCGCTCCACTCTTTGAACTGAGTGAAGCGGGCCATCTATGCATTTGCAGAATTACAGCCATTCGTGTAAATTAATTTATCTATTTTATGACAGCATTACTCAGAATTTCTTAGCCCAAATATCAACGCTATTTTCATTTGAAAGTTCTAAGTAATTGTTTATGTTACGAATCTATTTGAAATTTATTTGTTTCTTTAGATGTTGGGTTTACTAAAATAAAGAATATCTATGCCCTGGCAAAAGCAGTATTAAAAAGTTTTATCAATAAAAATAAAGTATTAATAAAAAATATAATTTCCATATTTTACATTATCTTATCTTATTATTGTAGCTAAATCCATCTTAATTGCAGTAAAGGACAAATTATGACAGCTAGAGGCTAAAATATTGGGAAAAAAATTAATCATATTATTTTTAATTTACAGTAGATTTTATTTTCAATGTACTCTCTGTTTTAAACTTAAAGCGTTAAACTAGCGTGTAATTACTTAAACTATAATATGTATAGTCCGACCACGGATAGCGTAGAAAGGTAAACATCCTGTTTAACGGTGGAAATGGATGAATCGATTACTTGTTAGCAATGCTAGTCAGATATACGCGGCATAAAGTTGCTTCGAAAGAAAAAAGTATAATAGTTAGAGTGTAATGTTTTTTCTTTTAATATCGTGTATTCTAAACATTAAATAATTAAAACTTAAAAACCTTCTAAATGACATTTCATTCCCTTTGACGTTGCACTGTTTGAATCCGTCCTACTTGGCCACTTGCCAATATTTCTGCTATCGGTGGTCGGATTATAATATATAGCCATGTATGTTATTAAAATATATTTTAATGATTTTCATTTATGAGAAGCCTAAATATCTATAAATTAAGATTATTAGGGTTAATTTCTTCACTTGTATGTAGCAATAATTCACAAACGCATCGTAGAATTTAATAAAATTATCGCATGTTTCATAGATAAACTGCGTTTCTTTCACAAGATCCTGTCAAAAATTATTATCACTTACAATCATTGAAAAAATAAGGTAGATACTTTTTGTTGCATTTTATTGCTTCCTGTAATAAAAAAGAGTTATTAGATGTTGTACGTACTTATGAATTTTAATGAACAGAAATTTTAACGGATAATTTTAATTTTACTTAACTTCTTTTAAATTTTTGAAAATACCAGAAAAGCAAAACTGTCGACTTATATTTCAGAAATATATACTTATTTTAGTTAAACAATAAATTATTTTTGTATCCAGAGATATTGCTTTCATTAACAAAAAATTTTTTGTTTCTTTTAAATATAGTAGAAATTCGTTTCATGTGGAAATTTGTTTAACACATTGACTAGCTTAAATCCATATTTTTAAATATTTAAACTTGAGAGTGCTAAATAATTCAAAAAAATATAAATTCGCCACCCTGCTTTGATAAATATTAAACATCGGCCATATAATATCAAACTAAATAATATTCTTGAACTTTATATTGAAGATATCATATTATTTCTTTGTAGAGGATCTAATATTTAGTACACAAAAAAGAAAAAAATGTATCTTTTTAATAATTATAAAGTTTCTCAAACGAAAAATACTAATTACAATATATCAAAAATACAAATTTTTAAGGTAACATAATCTTTTTTATTAGTATAAGTAAGGAAATTTTTGAACTAAATAATAAGAAAATTTTTGAAGTAAATAATAAGTAAATTTTTAATTAAAATTATAATAAAAAAATTAGTAAGTAATTTTTTTAATTAAAATAATAAAAGGAAATAATATTGTTGAACTCTTGACATCCTACAATGATGATCTTTGTGATACAATGAATATTTAGCTTTTAACTCACAAAAAAAAATAATTGTCGAAGAACTTTGTATTCTTTAAGTAACACAAGAATTTTCAATTGCAAAATATCTCCTCCGACTGCATTAAAAAGACAAAATATTCCAGGAAGCATAATCGTTTTTGTTACTCCTAATTAATCGCACACACTCTCAATGACAGAAAGAAGAAAAATTGCAACAACTTTCCTCCAGCGTCGCTAATAGCAGCCGAAAATGAAGTATCTTTATTACTGCTATGATTAAATTCCGGCAGAAATGTTTGCGTGAAAAACAACCTGGCGACCAAATTCTCGAAGGCATCGACTTTAGTAATTTGTTAATTAGATTATACTCATGTAATCAAAGTAAATAGTTTATGGTTAATTTAAAGAGAGAAAAAAAATTATCGGTTCTTTCTGATTTCTCTTTTACGCATTTCATTAGCATTTATAAAGCATGTTTAGCATAAAATAATACAAATCATCGACTGTTCTCCAAGGTATAACTTCAAATATATTGATACATAGATACAATTAAAGGTTATATAAAGACAGTTTTAACAAATTGGTATTTTGTTGCTTTTAAAAAATTTGGTGTTATATTTAATTAAAATTAAAATTTCTCCGGTAAAGCTTCTTTGTAAAATATGAGATTAATTAGCAAAATATGGGTTTAATTAGTAAAATAATTTAGTAGATTTAATTAGCAAAATATTATTTAATTAGTAAACAATCGATTAATATAATGTTTATTGTAACAGAAAAAATTGCTTTTGGTTTTTCTTTAGCATAGAATTAGAATTCATTAAGCATATAATTAGAATAGAATAGAATAGAATTATTCATAGAATTAGTTTCAAAACATGTTTTTGATTAAATGAAATAGCAGAAAGCATTTAGTTATATTCATCCTTGACCAAACATATTGTTTAGGATAAAAGTATATTTTACAATCTTTAACTTATGCTCAAAATTTATAACTATCATGAAATATAGCATATTTTTAAATGAAAAATATATTTTGTTTATAATCAAAAATAATGAATCTAGAATATAATTAATTAGAAATAAGACTAAGTAAAATTGTATGTTGCCCATTTGAAATTTTTTTTAATTTGTTTATGACAATACAGATAAAAGTAGCATACATAATATCTAATGAAAATAAACATTTAATGAATATTTAAATAAAAAATGTATTTTGCTGATAATCAAAAATAATAAATCTAGAATTTATTTTATTAGAAATAAGATTAAATACAATTTAATGTTAACCATTTGAATTTTTTTTTAATTTTCTTATGACAATATAGATAAAAGTAGCATGCATAACTAAATCTGAATTTTTGTGAGTAATATATTGAATCTAAAGCAATATAAACTTTTAACCAATATCAATTGATATATTTTTAAATCATTTAGTATTTTTACTATTTTAGTTAATTCAATTATTAGTTCGTATTTATCTACTCAATTATTTTGGACACTTAAATGTCGTAGCAATAATAATTGGCATAATGTATTGAAATTAATAATTTACACTTTTAAAGCATGATGATACGTTCAATTATAATAATGATAATATTCTGATTTGTGTATACTGTATTAAATGGAAGTCTGTTATTGCTACTTCAAGTTAATAAACATTGCATGGATGTTTCACATGAACTTTATGGAAGTTTGTGGCCAACGGTTAAGATTACGTAATCGATAATGACGTATCTTCAGTAGTTTGAACGCGTCAAGTTTGATCTAGAATTAAGATTCAAATAACAAGGATTCAACTAAGATTAAGAGAAGCGGCTTCGCCTTGCCTTTTAAGTGGCGTGTCTTTAAAGTTTAATCAGAAGCAGTGGAATTCTTAACTTATCCGTCTAAAATCGTGAAATAAAGAGATATACTGTTTATAGATGTATGTTAAACTATTAGGAAACACGTATACCTGTATATACTTTTAGTTTTTTAATTAAGGTTGCATCAACTAAAAATACATTAAAATCTGTTGAAGAACTATTTACTACAAAATAACTCAAAATGAACGTAAAAATCTCATCGTATATCAGAACTTATAATATTTTTTACAGAATAACTTTCGTTGTTACATTAGACCATATAGGTCAGCTAACCTTTAAAATAGGAAGCTCAAAATTCTTCAAAATAACAGGTGATAAATTAAGTTAAATGAACTTGCTATATTTGTGAATAATATGAAGAACAGATTTGTCCTAATTGTATGAAATTATTTTATTCACTATTTACAATGAATTCAGGATGATTATATATGTGGACTCCAATTCTTTGTATGTTTTAGTTTTCTAATTTTTCTAACTTGTATAAAATAGAACCAAACAAAAATTTAAATAATTTTTTCCATGACAAAAAATTAATTAGTTAATATATAAATAAAAGTTTGGAGCCTTAATGATTAGTTAAGGATTAAATTGATTAAATAAAGTTAGTTAATGTGGCAAAGCTTAAATACACAGTTATATAAAAATGTGGATTTTCTTGTGTGTAACAATCAGTTTAAGTGGAATTTTTAAAAAAATTGTTGGTGATATTTACAAGTTTTCTTTGGTATTTTTGAAAGAGTAAATTAAATTTATTAAAAAATTACCTGACTTGATTTCAATAATTACATTTTATTGATTAATTAGTAAAGTGTTATAATTAATTTCATGATAATAATGTAGTAATAATTTTCTAATAACAATGTAGAAGTTCCTATACATTATTTTATTTATAGCTGAATTGAAAAAATTATTCCAAATTAAGTCCTGTATCATAAATGTCTTCACCAACTGTATTTTTTGCATTTCTAGCAAATGACATTATAAGATTGATAGATAGATTTCCCATTTGCTGACTAGTAAATATAACTAAAAAATTCTTAACTTAATAAAATATTAGGAAAAAATTTTTTTATCCTGAAACAAAACACCAAGAATATTTTTAAAGAAAAGAGAAAAATAGCAGAATATACAAGTAACAATTTCGAAATCATAAAAATTTATCCAACAATTAGTTTATCCAAAAAAAAAAACATTTTAAGTGTCTGGAACTTTAACAAAATTGCATTGATCTATAAAAAAAAGTATAAAATAAACAAAAGTTCTAAACGAAACAAAATTGTATTTAATGCATTGTAATCAGACAACATCGCATAAATTTCTGAAGCAAATCTGCAAATCTTACCTGAAAAACTGATTCTTCCATTTATGAAATAGACTAAAGTCTGCGATGCCTTTCTGGACTCCATTAAGCTTTGATTTATGTAACCGAAATGTTGAGTTGCTTTTTCATTGTAAAACATTCCCCAGTGTGAATTTTCAAAGCCAGGGCCTTTCAGGGAGAGATTTTGAGATATTTGGGTTTCAGATGTTTTTGGCATTCTCTGACTTGATAATAAATATATAACACCTGCCAAAAGTTGGGAGATTTTTTTCATCACTCCCTGAGGTACGGATACCTTTCTTCACAGTTATCTAAAATATATATTTGCAGATAGAGAGAAGTAAATCTTGCTAAAAAAATAGTACAATGCTTAAAGAAATGGCTTAGAGTTTCATTTAAATATAACAAAATAATTCTTATATTTTCGTTTTTAAATATTTTATTTTATAAAGTAGCATTCAGCTAAACTAGTTTAGAGGAAATAAGACAATATTTAAACGTCTTTCAAGAAATGGGACAAACTTCAACTGAACTTATTACTTTATTATAACTTATTACTTTTTAATAATTTTTTTAGTTACAATGAAAACTAATTTTTTACCTTGATTTTATAATTATCCATTGAAAGGGGTACTTCGTATAAATCCTCATAATCCTTCTTTTATTGTTATTGTTGTTATGGTCTTGAGTTACTAATAATTTCGGCAAGTTTTTAAAAATAAAATTTTTATCTGCAAATATATTTCTTTTTTCTTTTTGATGAAAATGAAATAACGTTGCTTGTAATATTATATAGGGCATTTAATTCTCTTTATAATTTTTAGATAATGAGAAAAATTTAAAGGTGAGTAATAAATATTTTATGGTAGGGATTCTTTTAGGGTATTTCGAAAATTTTAACAATACATTTAGTATTTTTATTAAAAAGCTATTATGATTTTTTAAAAATTAATTAAAAAATAAATTAAATCCATAATAATAAATAATGGATTTAATGAGAAAAGTATCTAAAATGTAAAAAGAATTGATCCCGAATGTCAATTCTTACTTACTTATATATTTTTTTTCTTATAAGTGAATATAACTGAATAAATATTTAAGCATAATAATTGTTGCTTATGTCCCCAGTGTGAGCTAACGAATTAAAACGATTAGTTATTATGATTCATTAGCTATGATTTATTGGTTATGATTTATTAGTTATTATGATTCATTGATTATGATTTATTAGTTATTATGATTCATTAGTTACGATTTATTAGTTATTATTCATTATTTATTAGTTAGGATTCATTTATATAGGAATCTAAATTTACTACTTATACCTCATTTTTTAATGCATTGAGTTTGTAGTGTAAATTTTTATTAAATTTTAATTTTATTAAAAATAATATTTAGTTTATAGATCTTAAAATTGTTTCAATTACATATACAACTGCAAGATACTTCAGCTGTAATTTATTTAATTTAAATATGTTTGACTAAAATTCAAATCCTAAAAATAAAATTATTTTTATTACTATTGCTGTTTGGTAACAGGATTCGGTTAAAACATTTTTTTTTTTACATTCACGAATTAATGACTATTAACTTGAAAAATTTAAACTGTATTAATGTAAAAACAATACTTTTTTAAACGCAATAATATATTTAAGATAAATATTTATGATAAAATTAATCATTTTTTTTTCTTTTCGAAGAAAGTCTAGCCTCATTAAAGAAAGAAAAATGAAAATTTATGCATCGAGTTAAAACTTGAGCTGGAAATTTTTTTTTAACAATATATAAAAATATTTTTCGAAACTTTTGATATCAAAAAATTCTTCGCCGTAATTTTTTTTAAACACGTTACGCATAATGCGACTTACTACAGGGTTGCAAACCGTCGAATTAAAATAAATTCTGAATTCATAAAAAAAATATTTATATACTGAGAACTTCTTTTATAAAAACATCCTCCGTAATTTGGAAATGCAGACTTTTGAAACCGCTAAAAATGATGATTCCTAGATCTTCTTTTTAAAACTCCAAATGAAAATATTTATGCATAAAAATATTTCTCGAATGTGAATGCGAAATATCTGAAATGCGACAACACTCCAATAAAAAATTCATCTTCAATCCTAATTTAAATTCGTCACTATTCCAATTTCTTTTTCGACTTTTAAAAAGATTTATTAAGTCTCAACATTCTTTGATTGGATATCTTATCGCTGTTACTCTATTATGAGACATTTCGAAGATTTATTACTTATACAAAACCTCGAATAAACATTTATTTTGAGGAATATTTATTTTTTCACAGCTCAGGAGGGAATTTTTTGGGGCGTTTTCCATCATCAAGTTTGGATGTAATTTAATCTAAAGATGGGAATTGTGATTCAGTATTCGTAAGAATATTCTACGTTTTCTTGTTTACGCTGAGTCTTTGTTGGATTTGCGTTTAAATGGCAGTTTTTTTTTATTTAACATTTCATTATGCTCCTTTTTATGAGAAAATTATGTTACCTTTTCAGCTTTATCCATGAATTTTTTATTCGAAATACCAGCCTTAGGTAAATTAAATGAATCAAAAGTTAATTTAGAAATGTGTAATTTAAAATTGCACATAAAAATAAATTTTTCACTAGCTTCGTTAAAAATTCCATAGTCTCTTTTAATGTTTTTTATGATAATTTTGAAGCATTAATGCTATAGTAGGGATGGAAGTTTATTTAACATGTTTGACTAGCATTTTCAAATTGTTTTTTTTATTTAAATTAACTATAAAAATTATTTCGATTCAAAAAATTCTAAATTAAAAAAAAAATAATAAATGAATCATAAGTTAATTTAGAAATGCATAATTTAAAATTGCACATAAAAATAGATTTTTCACTAACTTCATTGTCTCTTTTAATGTTTTTATGATAATTTTGAAGCGTTAATGTTAAAGAAGGAAGAGATGGAAGGTGAATTTAAAATATTTGACTGACATCTTCAAATCGTTTTTCTTTTTATTTAAATTAACTATAAAAATTTGTTTCGATTCAAAAAGTTCTTAACAAAAAATAAAAAATAAATTAATCAAATGTTAATTTAGAAATGTATAATTTAAAATTGTACATAAAAATAAGTTTTTCACTAGCTTCATTAAAAATTCCATAGTCTCTTTTAATGTTTTTTTATTTTAATTCAGAAACTTTATCGCTATATAAGGGAGGGAAGTTGATTTAACAATTCTTGTTTACATCATATTACTCTTGTTTTTAAAAAACGATTAACATCTTCAAATTGTTTTTTTTTTTATTTAATTTAATTATAAAAATTATTTTTGATTCAAAAAATTGTAATATATTTTCTAAGAATGTCAGTTATCACTTTCGTCAATTACAACTTTTAATCAAAGCATTTCATACAAAATAAACTTCTCTTTATATTTCTTTTTAAAATATCACTGAAAGAAAAACAATAAGACAACGGAACAAGTAAATAATGAAAAATCCAAATCTTTAGTTAAATTTTTAAAAAAATAGAAATTTTCTTTTATAAATAAATATTGTATTAAATAAAACAACTTTAAAAGTTCGTAACGCTAAGTTGTCAGTTTTAATTTTTATTTGTATAACAAGAATGCTCTTTTATTTCGACTTATGAACTAATATTTCTCACAACAGTTTCTTTTATCTCAAAACCTAACTTCTTATATTCTGTAGACACAAATTGTCAATCCTTTTCAGGTTTATAAAGAAAGCAATTCTAGGTTAAAAATAGGTAAAAAATACCTAAATTCAATTACGTTTAAAACAATTCTAGGTTGAAAATATAGTTAAAAAGTGCCTAAATTCAATTTCGTTTAAAAAGATATAGGATAGATGAATGATATCATCATTTATACAAGTTTTTTTTTTTTTTTAATCATTTATTTACAAATAAAAATTAAGATTTTTTTAGCCTGATAGTCAATCATCAATTGCTTCCTTTTACTTTTTATGGAAAAAGATTTAAAACTTTTTGGATTTGAAACTTTTTTTTTTTGCTGTTTCATTCAATGTAATGGCTGATAGAAATGTCATTAAAAATAATGATGATTCTTTTGGATTCACAAAGCTAAATTTACTCCCAGCTTCCTTTGCGTAATGATAATAAAATATGAATTAACAAATTAGGCATCAGTCCGTAATGCATCAACGCTACCCTACGCGAAATAAGTTTCATTATTAAGGTTTACGTTTGTCTGCAGCGGTCTAGTAGCCGGCAAGCTGAGATTTTGATCTGGGGGAACTAAGTTCGAAACTGAGTGAACCAAACCTATAATATTTGCTCCAGGAATGAGCTTGTTAAGTCCATTGCTTGTAAAGTTGTTCAATGCAAATTATCTTGCTCCCCTTTCGGGATATGTTGTTTTTAAATCGGGCATCAGGGACTAACATTAGCCCACGCAATTATCTTTTTTTGTCATAAAAGTGGAGGATTATAGGCCAAGAAGTGGGCATGCACTGGCAATGAGTTAAAATTGTTTCTTCCCCTAGTGCATATGACCAATCCAAGTTAGTATGTTGAAATCAAAATTATTGAACATTTTTATTAATCAGCAGCTTATGAAGTCCTCAAAACTAAATTGGTCATCAGGCCGCTGCTTTGATAGTAAAGATTTTAAATTAAATAATTTTTTAACTGTTATAAAGAAAATGCTGCCAAAAAATTTTTCAAGCTTAATTCTGCTTTCTAGATACTAAGCAAATTAGAACTCGAGTTTTTTTTATTAATTGCTTTCCATAATATAAATATAAATATTTATTATAAGAATTAGTTTCTTCAAATTTAGATTCAGTGAAATTACTAGAAGAGAATATTATTATTCACTAAATTGCTTGATAAAGCCTGACTGACTTGAACTTCAAATATTTAGCCTTAGTATTATCATCAGATATTTACCTTTGTCGTATTATTAAAGATGCTTCATGCTTTTATCTTGATAAGGAGTGCCATTAATTTGACATAAATTTAATTAAGCTGCAATGTATACTTATTTCATAATAATTTATTAGATTATTAGAGAGATTTGATAATAGTTGAAGCAGATTCAAAACACAAATGATCACACTATTACTTTGATTTAATATTTTATTAAAATAATTATAGTGATATTTACCCTATTAACTAAATTTAACCTTTCACTAACTATAAAACCCATTTTATTATCTGCAAAACCGAGTTTATATCTTTGAGAGACTGGCACATTTATTTTTTCCGATGCCTTAGCTTATTTTCTTAGCTTCTTCTAAGGTTTTCTTTTATTTTAGAAAAACCAAAAAATATTTAACCACGCTTTCTTTGCAAGAAAAAAAGAAATCTTCCGCGAGATTCTATTAGGAGCTATTTACTTCTTTCAAGTCGACTTTATATATCTACGTTTGTCGAAAAGGCCCCCGAAACAACATTCCACTTGTTCTCTCAGGAATTCGGAACTCATCATACTACTCTTGTTTACATGCGAGCAATAAAATTTCGCATCGCAAATCTTCCGTTACCTTAAATCAAGAAGATACATGAGAAAGAAAATATTTAACGATCGTTCAGAGACAATGGGATGCAATAGATCCAAACACTATAAATCCATCTTCCGTCCTAATGATTATCTAGTACAACTGAAGCTTTCTTCCTAGACTAAAAGAAATTGAAGCTTTAGGTGAAAAAGAAAATGGCTTTGCCTTCGATACCACTTATCGATTTAATAACATTTTGTATTAAAGAAATCTCATTATCGATTGTCAGTATTTCACTTTATTTAACACGTTTGGGGATAATTATCTCAACCTTAAAAGGCTTTCCGGCTTTATTTACTAATGAATCATGATCTATGTTTCATCTTTTTAAAGATTCGGAATTTACTTCGCTGCCATTAACTGTAATACATTGTGATGTGTTTAGTGGCTGCTTTTAACAAATATAAATTAAATTAATGGCACGAAGAAAGTTGTTTTTTGAGACAGCTTTTGTGAGCAATCATGTGCTGAACAGAAACTGAATTGCAACTTTGTCATTGCACCGTTTAAGTTCTTTTTTGCATTGTTTAAGAAAGTAATTAATCTTATTTATGAGATAACAATTAAAATTCTTTATAAATATATAATTTTACAAAGAAAAAATTTTCTTGACTGGTACATTTAAATTATCTTTATGCAAATCAAGGTATTTTGAATTAATATAGACAATATTGAATTAATATAATACAATAGAATAATTAACGAAATTGATTTCATCTTTTTGCGAATGTCTGGTTCATGACCCAATAGTAAGGTGCATAGTTATTGTACCAGATGGTTCAGGTTTGAATCCGATGACAGTGCCCTTTGCAGTCACTGCTTAAATAAATAAGAAGCCGGGGCCTGATGGCCGAGTGACTAGCTCTCTGGCGCTCGGTGCCACATGTTTCGGGTTCGAGTCTCGGCCGTGCCATGGGTGTTTGTAGTGGTTCGGAATCCACTTTAAGCCGTAGGTCCAGGTCTAATAGGATTGTAGAGCGTTCTGTGTAGTGCTGAAAACCCTACCCCATATAAAAGTCAGCGTCAAGGAGCCAAGTCAGACTTCTACCTACGAATGCTCCATTACAACAGGAGCTGCCCCCTTTCTTTCCTTTCATGAGACCACATGGTTCTTGGACTTGGTCTAGATGCTTCTGTGGACCAAGTGGAATAAGAAACAATAACATAAATAAGAAGCTTCATATGGGAACTGTTTCAACGTGTATAAGTATTTTGTATTGTCAATCAAAGTGCCTAGTGGGGGTGTAACCCATACGAGAAGCACATTTGGGACAGTTTCCTATAAATGCCTTTCCTGAATTCTGTTCCCTCGATATACAAAAACACCCTTTACGAATACCCGTTTACCTGTCTACTATATTACACTGATATTTTAATAGTAGAGACAATACTTCATACTTTTCTAACTAATTATTTGTATATTTTTAATTTTAAAATATTCTTTAAAATTTGTGTTTCACTGTAACTCAATTAAAAATTAATAAAATGCTCCTCCAAGCAACTGCATTATAATTTAAATTTTCACGATTGAAACCAATTTCAAATATAAGTTTGCATAGCTGTGAATAAGTATTTTGTAGAATCTAGTCGATTAAAACGTGAATATTGCCGCCAAAAAAACTATTTTATTATGCATGCCGTCCTTCATGTAAAATTATTATACAGGAATTTTTAAACAGGGATGTACGTGTTTTAAAATTTCAAGTTGATGATATTAGAAGGAACGACATTTTTATAATGAAACTCATTAGAAATTACTAGAAAATTCCTAGAATTACTTCTCTATTTTCATCTTACACCTTAACAAAATCATTAAACAATAAATTCAGAAAAACAGTATATATATTCAAAATAAGACAAACTTCTTAATTCCAGTTAGTGCATTAAATTTTAATAAAAACGAAGGGAAAAAACTAACTTAATTTAATATCAATATCGGACTATAAGTCGAATATAAAATGAGTGGAGATCGCATTAAAATATTAATAACTTGAGTTACTCACTTTCCTGTACTGAAAAATAATATGCTATTCATAGCTGCTATTTCACATTCAAAACAAAAAAATATGCATTTTAATGAATCAAATAATTCATGTTTCATATAATTACAGAGATTATCTTTCATCATATTCATTTGCAATTCATTGTTATCATTAATTTCCAAAAAGATTCCATATCCGCTTGAATGTGAGAAAACAATTGTTACAAATTACGGTGATAAAAACCGGGAGTAATAAACATAATTCAGAAATAATTACATTGTCACGCAATTATTATCAATAAAAAAAGAATAAAAAGGAAAAATGCTTTTTATATTAATAATAACCGTAAAAAATCGTATTCAAGAAGAAAAACATCTGATTTCAGAAAGACAATAATAGCAATTAGGGCGAATTAATTTAATCAATTTCACCGATGTATAGTTTTCTTTAAAAAAAAAGAAATATAATCTTTATTTAAAAAAAAAGGAATTCTTCATGCATTGTTTTTTTTATGCGTATAAAAATTATTATTTCATATTAAATTCGAAAATACAGTACATAAAATAATAAATTTTTGTGATAAAAATTAAATAGGAGGATGAAATAAACTGATTTGATAATAGCTGAATAGCACGAAAATAATTCATAAATTCATGTACTCTTAATTATGTATTAATTAAATAATTATTAGTTAATTATGCATTATGTATACTTAATTCATCGATTTTTATGTCTAAATAAAATTGATTTTATGTACTGAAATACTTTGTATCTCAACAATTTATAACTCATAAATACGATATTTATTTAATATTTACATATTAATTTAATTAAGAATGTTTTAAATTTCACCCTTTAAGCTTGGTTTCAATATATTACACGATTCTAAATTTGAATTTAAATAAAATTCTCTTAAATTAATTTAAAAAAAAATATTTTTTTTTTCACAATGAGAATACATGGTTGCGATTGTAATAATATGTGTGAGAGTCAGACATTAATAGTCAGGCTATTTGGTGGGAGCTTTTTGTGTTTTCTCTTATACGACACGCATACGCGGTGGAGTTGCCCTTTAAAATGGTCATTGGCACACTTTATGGCGTACCGGAGGGATAATTCGTAGTACACATAACTGAAACACAAAACCAACCGATACAGAACAAAAAAACAATATATAAGATTAATATTAATTAACTAATATAAATCTTATATTAATTAATTAATATAAAATTAAGATGGGAATGTGTCTACTTAAATGATAAATGTTGAAAAATGTTGTGAATTTTTTTTTAATTGTCTTCACCTGAATAAATATTTTTCTGTATATCTTCTCGGATGTAAATTAAGTAAGCCAAGATTTAAAAAAACACACATAAATTCAAAAACGCAATTTATATTTTCCCACCAAAGCCTGTAAAATTTTCTCATTTTTCAATAACGTTATCTTGAATAATACTAGTTCTTTATTAGAATTTGCCAAAGATTTTAGTTACTGTCAGAAAGATAAATATATAACTTGGGGAAAAAAATTGAACAATATTCGAACGAATCATGTATGAGGTGGGGGAAAAAATTCTTTTTTTTGTATTTCGAATTTTTATGCTATAGTTCACGCTTAATAAAATATCTAATACGTATATTTTTAATTTATAAATATAAGATATTTTTAAAATATATCTACGCATTTTTATGTTTTTTTTTAATTATAATTCATGAGCAATAAAATAAAATTAATATTAACTAAATTAAAAATAATTAGATTTGATTTTTTTTTTATAGTTTTTATTTATTAGATATTATTTATCGAGTCCTTCATCGTCATGAAATCTAGTAATCTGGAACGTATTACAGGCAATAGAAAAATGTCTTATCGAAATTTATTTTTTGCAGTTACTGTGTTAGAAAAGGCATTTTATTTCTATTTCTTCTAGGTTTTTTCTTACATAATGTAAGTTGTGTACATAATGTGAGTTAATAATGATGTAATTTAAGTAATAATGTAAATTCTTACATAAAATGTGGCCAGTAATTCTCAAACACTATACTATATACTATTTATAAATTACCCTTATATATACCCATTATACATGCCCTTTATATATACCCTTTATAAGTAATAAAGATGTTAAAAAAGAGATTTAATCATATATATATTTGTATAATGTTCATTTACTGATTTGCTATGACTTAGCCCCGAATTACAAGTAAAAGTCGGCCTTTTTTCGTATTTTTTTCGCTTCTTTTGAAAATAATTTTTCAATAAACTTCTTTTTTTATATTCATTTTATTTTTCAAAGTATTTGAATATTTTATGGTTTATGAGGCAAACTTTTTTGCTTTCTTTCTTTTGTTTTCATTTTTAACGATGACATTTTCCATCGTTTGCATATTTTCGTAACGATGAAAAAGCAAAAAAAAAAAATCTTTTTTTTTTCTTTTTTCTTCTTTTTTAAAAATATTCCCTTCCGAAATTGATACTCGAATGACACGTAGATGATGGAAGACATAATATATCAAATTGAAGATTTTGGTTTTCAAATAAAACGCTTGAAAAGATCAAAAAAGCGTATTTCAAAATAAGGCTTCGAAACGAATACATATTTAATGAAGAGTAGCGAAGTTCCCTAATAATCGATGCCATGAACCTCCAGCGCATGCATGAATAAGGCAACATCGCTCATTTTTAGCATCAAAAGATTTGTTTTACGTGCTTCTACACAGTTTTCGATGCACATAGTTATTTACGTTGCTTTAAGTCTCTTTGAAATATTTTAATAATATTCTATTATCGAGTGTTTCAGTTTTGCTTATTGATCTCGAATCATTGTTATTCAGTTCTCTTTAAATAAAAAAAAAATATTGCTATGTTTGTTACTTAATTTGAGTTTTTTATGTTTGTAAAGTATCCTTGTTCATAATTTTAAATTTAATTAATTATACGGAATAAATAAAGACAGAGGAAGGAAAGTTAAAAGATCTAATTGAGGAAAAGGTATTGGTGGTGAAAGTACATGCTTTAAATAAATATTTGTAAAATTTTATTTCTTTGTTAAAAAATGAAAATAACGAGAAGATAAAAGACTTTTAGTTTTCGTCTTATTATTATTTTCACTTTTTAAAGATAAATATAAAAGACATCTCCTTTTACTTTGTTTATACCAGGAACTTCGTAATTTACCATAAAATGAGAACCATAAACCATGAAACCATTTACCATAAAAAGAGTTTCTGATGGGTAGAGAGTGTTGGCTATTACCTTCCTGGAAGATTTACAGAGATAACTACCGGTTATTTGCGAGTCATATGAGAAAACCCAGAAAACTATCGACAAGAAAACGTATTGTCGATGTAGTCGATCGCAGAATATTTTCGTGTCTGGAAGGAGTGATTGCAATGCACGCCAGTAGCTTTGTGCATACTATACCTGTACTTCTTAACACTACGCGACACCAACTAACTCTCCGTAAAGGCCTATGCTCCACAAGCTCAGTACATTACACACAAAAGCCAATCCAGAGGTGTAAACTACCCAACTGCCTTGCCCCCCCCCCCCCCCAAAAAAAATGGAAACGTGCCGAGCAGAGACGTCGAACACTACTCAACAACATCTTTGTCATCACTTCTTGTGATAAGGCCACTCGGATCAAGTCGTGGCGACAAGCTCCAGGAAGATCTTAATATTCCCCCCTAGAGACAACAAGTACGCTACAGAGTGGAATGAAATACCCACCGAAGTGAGCATCCCCAGGGTGGAGACCACTAAGCCACAGTCGGGCTTCATTGAGCTTTGTCAGTCTTTCCGTTGTACTTGGAAGGAAACAATTATCGTGTTAGGAAATAAAGCTAAAAATATTTCTAATAACGTTTGATAAATTTTGCACATAGGTGAAATAAACATCAAGGTAGATGTTGCTCCATGTTACAATGTGACCCCAGGACAACTTAAAGGTTCACCTGCATTGTTGATGCAACAAATTTTCTTAAAAATTATACAGACTTTCTTTAAAACCATTTGGATGTATATTTTTCTTTATAGTAGAAATCGTATTAAATTTAACAGAATGAACTCAACTCAATTCTTATTAATATTATTTAACGTAAAATGAAAATAACTATGCCTTAACATTATTAATGCATAATAGCAATTTTAGTGTTCAATACAAAACTTTGTTACCCTAACATTGAATACACTGTTGCTGTTAGTTATACGTTAACTATTTTATTATTATAATTATTAAATTAAATAGAATGGAATTAAATTCCCGTATTAAATTTAATAGAATGGAATTCAACTAAATTCTCTTCAATATTGTTTAACGTAAACGAAAATAACTATGCCTTACATTATCAATGCATAATAGCAATTTTAGTGTTCATTACAAAACTTTGCTAACCTAACATTGAATACACTATTATTAATTTTAAGTTCAGTGAGTAAATACAAAATTTATTAAATCTGAATTTTAACTTTGTAATTTAATTTAGAAACCAATTAATCAAAAAATTTAATTTCATATTTTTCAAATACTGGAATTTAAACATTACTGTATTTCCAAATTAACATAACGCACATAGTTGTATAGAACAAAATACGTAAGTGAAAATCTTAAAGAAATACTCATTATATAATTAACTATTAATTTACTATTAATTCATTATATATTTAACTAATATAATTAAAAAAAATTGGAACATATAATTTACTTATTGTCTATCGACACTTTCATTGAATAATAATAATATTAATTTTACGGAAAACGAGTTCTTAATATTGTATTTAATAAGTTTCTACTATCCATAACATGTTTATTTTATTTAAATAAATATTCCAAACTTGCATAGAAATACTTATTAAATATTTGGAAAAATAATTATTTTATTTCATGCATTTGGCATCTGGATACAATGTATCATTGGAATAATATTATTACTGTCTAGTCATCTATAAAAGGAATTTCCTTTTCTGCTATAAAAAACAACTAAGTTTTAAATAATAAACGAAATATAATGAAGGGAAATATGGAAATTATATTCATTAAGCTAAATAAATATATACATATTATAATTTTGCTGAATTAGATATCTACATTCAAATTTAAATATTTTAAACTTTTGCATAAATTAGCTATACAAAGAATGTCATAGACAATTTTTTGAAATTAAGCATTGAATAATTCATGAGGTGTTTTTAAAGTAAATATATGTATCTTTTGCACTTAAGTGGGTTTGAAAGATATGTGCGATGAAAGTGCAAAACGGATTCATGCAAATAAAACATCCATGTTAATATTTTGTGTGGAAGTTCAGGCCTTAAATTCCTTTCAGAAACGAACAATGGTTTCAAATTGCATCGATCTTGAAGTTATTGAGAAGATGGCAAGTTCAATGCGCAGCACGCTATAACTCCATTAGAAATCAGATGCAAGGCGTTGAAACCTCTCTATTCTCGGGAGGTTTTCACGGACGTTTGTATAATTAAAGCTTGTCTCAGTAAATTTTTCTCACTATCTCACGCATCTTAAGGTATTACTTTTAAATATATCTCTGTTGTTGCAAGCTTGCAATTAAGGTCGTTGGGGTTTTCTATATTTATGTTTCCTTTGGTATTTTTTCTACAAAATATGATAGTGAAGGTATAATAAGAACCTGTTAAACTCAATGTCGATAACTCAACTAATATTTATGTCGAATGCCATCTTTCCTTTTTTTTTAAAAAGCTTATGCGTGTTCAGTTGTACGAGTAAAGTTTATTTAAACAGTGATTGTATGCTAGGAGCCTGATGGACTAGTACTCTGGCACTCAGTACCCCAGGTTTTGGGTTCGAGTCCTTGCAGTGCCATGGATGTTTTTAGTGGTTCAGAGTCCACTTTAAACCATGTCCCTGTCTAATATGATTGTAGAGCGTTGGGCGTAAGTCTGACAACCCTGCCCAGTAAAAAGAAAAACATCCCATGTTTTGAAATCTGCTAGCAGGTAGACGGCTTTGGTCATTTTCGGCTTTTGCGCTGGCGAAGAAGAAGATTATAAAATATTTATATTCACACATTTAAAAATTCTACTTTTGGATTGGTAGTAAAGTATGTAGCTGGTACACAGAAGCACCTAAATTCAAACTCACTGGTGGTGTGTGTTGCAGTCACTGTTTCCAGAAGCATAGGAATTCGTAGGCGATTAGGACAGCATTTCAGAGTTGTGTCATGTAGACGTTAGAATGCTTGTAGTTTTACATGCTTTCTTCAATACAACAGGAAAATGTGGGTGAGTTACCTCCAAAAACCCTGCTGAAAACCCTGCCGCCCTCCTTTCCGCACCCATCGGTGGGCATGGCATATATGAATGGCACACAATGTCCATCTAAGTATCAAATACATATGTAAAATTTTGCGTATGTAAAAAAAAAATCAGATTTCTTACAAAAAATTTGGCGAATTTTATAACTTTAATGTAATTCAATGCATTTGCTTTTCCTTTTTAATTTAAAATTCAGCTTCTATATTTAAATTAATGAGAATGACATACCTGCCTTTTGCTGTCATATTAAATATAGTTTATAGAAGATTTATTAAGCGATTTGGCAATTTCTTGATAGCTACGATATTTTTTGAAATACATTTAAAACTAGTTAGGGAATACATGATTACGTCGAATCAGTGCAGATTATCTGTAATAAGATTCAAATATTTGTAATTTTGAAGGATGCAGAGCATTTTTTAAGGTTGTCTTAAGCTTGTTTTTGTTTATAACCTCCAAACTTCGAATTCCATAATTGGTCAAAAGTTAAAGTCCTTAACTGAAAATTCTCAATACTTAAAATATTTATTTAAACAGGAAAAAAAAGAATTTGAAGTGCTAGATGATAGTGCGTTAGATATAAGTGCAACGGATTAACAACGCAGCTAAAAGTCAAAAAGATTTAAACATTTATAAAAAATTACACATTTTCTAAAATGACTAAACTGGCGATTTCTCAGGGAAAACATTATATGATTTCTTTTTAAAGATATGATTTAAGGACTAATTACTCTTAAATTCAAATTTATTAAAGGATATTTTATAATTCAAGTTGTAGTTTTTATTTTTTTTATATAAATCTTTTCAAAATATCCCTTTTTATTGTGAGGCTATTATATATATTATAAGCATATTATTCTGCATGTGTAAACAAACAGAAATAAATATTCTTAAACTGATGTATTTATCCGAAGGCACATTATTCTTAATACACATATAATAAAGCTTACACAGCAATTTTTTGGACACATGGCTCAATAGTCTTAACTAAATCTATATTATATCTACTTCTATACTTAATTATTGTTGATATATATTTCTTTGAGTAACTATTAAGAAATTTTTAATAAAAATATTGTATCATTTCTTCGTACAGAGAGCTAAATTTAAACAAGCGCTATTTTTCGCTTTTAATTGTAACAAGCTCCCTCTAACTTAGATGCAATTTGATGTTCACCCCTATTGTCTATTTCTATTTATGATAAACTGTTCTTCTTCAACGGTACAACAGTCTCATGGTGGGCCAAGTAGCATGCAAGATGGTAAACGTTCAAATTATCTGATGGCGTGTGTTGAAGTCCTTGTTTTTAGAAAAGAGGAAACTCCATAGCGATTTTATCAGTGTGTGTATGTATCGTGAATCTGCATATTACGTCAAACATTGCCAAATAAGTAGTCCTTGATAGGAGTTTTCTGGTGTTTCTTCCATACAATACTCGCATATCGGCAGTTGTCCTTGAAGGGAATCTATCTCTCTATCTTTTTGCGGATTTCTGGTGAGGTACTAGTGGAAAAAACAGGTGTCCCTGGTTGTAACAAACTGTATTTCAGATGTGAATATTAACTTTACATGTTACAAAAAAAGTTTATCAAAAGTTAGTCAATAACATGAAATTTAATTTAAATATGTACAAAATCCTTGTTTCCTGTTATGGATTAAAAAATAATCTAACATGCAATCTTGTTATTGAATTATACTAAATTATATCTTAAATAAACGTTCAAACGACAAACGCCTCCCATGGCAGTAAATCTTGTTATTACGTTAGACAATGGTAAGCAACGTTTAAAGGAAATCGATATTAACAGCAATCTGTTTTATAAAATTCAGCAATTAACTTTTCCGGCAACCTAGCAAGAATAAGTGCTTGCGTAGGAAACAATAACTTTGCTGGCAGAAATTCATTTAAAAGATTAACTCTATTATCCTAAAGCAAAGGAGCGGGGCCAATGTTTTAGAATTAATGAAGAAGAGGATCTTGTCGAACCAGGGATCTATCGTTGCTTTTGCAAACGTAAAAGTTCATTTAATCCAGGCGACTAATTAATCTTGTCATTTGTAACTCATTAAATGCCGAACTGCCCTTAAAAGCGTCAGCTTTATTAACTTCCAGGGAATTTTCCATTCCGAAAGTTAAAGCCCTGAGTCAAGCTAAGACTATCCGTGAGTAACTAGATCGCGGCAGTAATTCATTCAAAGATATTGCTGGCTGCTTTTAGCTTGATCGCCCAAGTTCAGCATCAACGATGTATTCTCACGGAATTTTACTGGAAGAGGAAGAGATGGTTGTCTTTCTTTCTAAGTAAAACCAAAGAATAAATTGTAAAGAATGGGTGCATTAAGAGGATTGTCATATTCTTTGCGTGCTTCATTCTCTTATGATTCTTTTCTAGCACCACGGAAGAGATGTGGCGTAAAATGTTGAAGTTGCCAATTATAACCCAGGGTGGAGCAAAAGGATATTCCCCTAGCATTATTTTTCCATTCAAAACGTTTCATAATTCCGTTCCATTTATCAAACTGGCAGTGGGAAAAACAATGAAATTAAAACTAATGTTTTCCGGGACAATTAAAGAAATGATTAAAAAGCTTGGATATGAAGTAAACATGAATATCTGCAATGATGTATCATTGAAAAAAGTAAATGGAAAAAGCGGGAGGGATCGAGAATTAGTGGTTCTGTGCTACTAATAGTTATTACGTGACTTCTTAGCAATCAAATTCGAGTTACGAAAAGAGAGAAAATTAATTTTCTTTATAGTTTTTTTTTCTTGTAGATTTCAAAAGAAAAAAAATTATTTCTTCTTCAAAAGAATATTTCATTTTAACGTGAAAGGGAATAATAATATTCACAATGGAAGTTAAAAATAGCAAATTAAATAAAAATGCAAAACACGATATTTGCATTAAAAAAATTAGAGAATTATGTATTTATCCACAATTTTTACAAAATAAAAGGTAACTATATTAAAACGTTTAATTCATTAAAATTTATTTTTTAAAAGAAATGCTGTTTAGCATTAAGTTTTAGAATTTATAGAACTCTGAAATTATATTTTTATTTTAAAATTTATATTTATGGTTATTTATTATGGCATATTTATGGTTAAAATTTATATTTATGGTTATTTATTATGACATA